>JBBPKY010000140.1:0-42440 GCA_038089495.1 Xerocomellus dryophilus
CCAGACTTGCACTAGTCCGGTCGGACTAACAGTCCCTTCTTTAGATTCATCCGTTTTGACATTTCCACTGTGCTTTAACGTTTCAGATTCATTTTTATAGTTCTTCAAACCTTATTCACAGTAACTATACAGTCCTGGGCAATTCCTGGACTATAAAGAGTTTGTACCTAGCATTTTGAATTGATCTTTCTACCTTTCTAGTTACTCCCGACTGTTCTACCGACTGTCTATCAACTTTCTGCACGTCCGAGTTCACCATGGAACTCGTTGACCACTCCTCCACTTCTCCTCGATGCTCCTAACCATCCGGACTTTGTACGCTCTACTTTCCCACGGTCCGGACTAGCGGACTAGTATTGGACCATTAGTATCTCCTTTCCCCTTGCATCCCTCGACCTGGGACTTCACTTACCAACTCTGACCCTCTTTGGGGACGAGCATATTGCACCTACAGATCCCCTACACCATCTAGGTTGACTTACCCACACAGTCACCTGTTGTGTTTTTCATCACCAACTTTCCAAATCTGCCATATGGTCCATTCAAGACATTGATATCACTTGTAGGCATGGAATTGGCCCAAGATCTTGCTAAATCAGGCAAGGTTGTAGCAAGGCTGTTGTGCAAGCATCCATCAGAAGCACCACACAGTGATTCTCCATCCAAGCAGCCATGTATTTGACATGTGCGCATTTCCACCAATGTCCAGTTTGTGTTAATTGGGTGCTTGCACATTTCTGCATATTGCAGATATGTGTGTGTATTTAATTTTGTCTGCAATTATGTACAGGTATAATTTGTGCATTTTGCTATTCTGTGGATTTGCGTGGTTATTCAGTTGCTGCTTTTTCTTCAGTCTGTATATATCCCAATGGTTATTTCTATCTTCTCATATCTATCACTCACCTATATCTAACCCTCACTGTATTACATTATACCCATTGAAATGAGGACTGGCAGTCCCACTGTTGCCTTGCTCAGTATACCCACTGGCACATTACTCCTCTGTTGCTTTGCTTGCATCGTTTCTAACCTAACTAACACTTCAAAAGAGCACCAAAAAGGCTGCTGATAAACTCTTGAATGAATAAGAATATGCAATTGTTTTAAAATGATCCAAAATTGCATGTGATTCCTATGGATTTTAATAACAAAAACCTTTCTGTGGCAAAAAAAAACAATGTGGACTCTTCAGGAGATGGTTGTTAAAGATCTAAAGGTCATCAGAATGGGATGGTGGTAGGCCAGTTTCCAGATACATGTTTCTACTGATCAAGTATTCTTTAAGCACCCTAATGGTATTTTTGAATGCAAATGCTCAGATTATCACCATGCTTGCTAACAGACCCTCTGCCAATGATTGGGATCAGATGTATACACATATGAGTATATTGCAGGAGAAGATAGATACTAAGGCTCTTCCAAGTTGTTGTGAATGCAAGGATAAAATTATTGCCCTATTGGCTGGGATATTCTATTATAATGAAGGGGGTC
The DNA here is from genome assembly GCA_038089495.1 of Xerocomellus dryophilus. Classification (NCBI taxonomy): domain Eukaryota; kingdom Fungi; phylum Basidiomycota; class Agaricomycetes; order Boletales; family Boletaceae; genus Xerocomellus; species Xerocomellus dryophilus. Next base: position 1,495 of record JBBPKY010000140.1, read on the forward strand.
AACAGATAGATATAATATTGAGTTTTCATTATTCACCAATATTGGCTCTTGGAAAACTAGTACATACTAAGAGAAACTGTGCCACCATAGAATATCTCATCAATAACAAAGCTAATCAACATGCAGCTGATTTTATCAATAGTTTGTCTCTATATTGGATTAATTCCATGGCTGGACCTCACTGATATCTTTCTAGACTATTTTAGCCGCTATGTGCCCAAGCTGTGGCCAGAATACCACTATCATTTGGATCCTATTAGTTTATGACATTAACTCAAGTATATTTTTGAAAACAGCATCTTTCCTACCTTGACGTTCAACTATGGTTATACCAGCTTCATTGGTAGTTTCTATAGGTTAGTGAAAGGTGGTCACCTCATTCTGTTTAACCTAGAACTAGTATTTCAGTTCTTCTGAAGATCCACCATTCTAGTTCCTGTTACGCTAGACCCGGGTAGGGACTAACATAGGCTCAAAGAGATGAAGGCGAAGATGAAGAAGTTGAAGGGACACTTCGAGGAACACTTTGAGGAACACAGGGAGTCGAGGGTTATCCTTCGATGAACAAGGGTGAGAACTCTGAGGTGGTATCCTTCAGAGGAACAAGAGGTGTCTGGGACTTCCACAGACCAAGGGAGCTGCAAGGGAGTTTGCAGCGAACGCGGCAAGGACAAGGAGCGCCTACTCAAAAGTAAGGCAGAGACTTAGAGAGATCCTAGGGACTGCTTCAAGGTATATTGAGCAGGTCGAAGTTAGGAATACAAGTAACGAGTTCATCTACTTAAATAGACGGAGACGCGGCGCACGGACCAAGCAGTGTTCGTAGCAGAAGTGCTAAGACGGATATAAAGGGAAAGGCTTGGATCGTATGATAGAAGGGATGAGGCTGCGCGGCGTTGCGCATGAACAGAAATAGACGTCCGTGAATGGTAAGTGGGAATGGGATAAAGGTAGCCATGCACAACATGTAAAATGGAAGTTGCATTTAGGCGGAAGGTGTTCCATGGGAATGAGGAGAAGGTTCTGGAACATGAGAGAAAGAACTTCGACAAAGGTGAAAAAGAAAAAGAAATCATAACAGTTCCCTTTGAAATATTTGCCATGGAAACATCTTTATTTAGTTCCATGAAATCAATGAGACATTCATCCAGTATTTCCCTAACAGTTTGTTTCATTGAATTAAGCATGGCTTTACACCCATTAAAAGAGTCCAGTACTACAAGCCTTGTTTCATGAGAAGCATGAAGAGCAGTGTCTACAAGCTATGGAGTAACACTCTAAAATAGAAGAACTGCAGTAGGATTATAAACAAGTTTTCAATTATATAGTTTATTATCAAGAAACACTTAATTGACCACTGTAAATATATACATCATTATGCAGATGAGAAATGCATGTTATATACTGGAACATACAGTCCAACACAGTTTGGAATAATTCAGAATATCTTGACAACCAGAGGCCATTGGATACAATAGTATAAGGCTTTGTTTGCTTATGGGTTATCTACCATAGCTGGTCAAGATGATGTTCTTCATGGGTATAATAGTCGGATTTAAGAACAAATTAGTAGAAATTAGACTGGAATCATCAGGAATGTACAAGCTAATTAGAGATAATATTGACTCATAGAATAGAAACTATTGAATTGATCTGCATAATTCTTGTTGCATAAAATGACTGGATCTCATTAGCTATACTCAAAGCTATTGTATTGATTATTCAGACCATGTGGTGTTGCTAGAAATCAGTAGGGGGAAAGCATTAAGAAGTTTTCATCATCAAGAATTGACCTTCAAATAGCAGAGCTAATGGTCCAGATTGACAAATTTCACCACACAGTCCTTCTTCTTTTTAATGCCATGATGTGGTCACTCATTTCAACCATTAGCTGTGTTTGCTTGTACACCTTCTTATGTGACACAGGCTGCTGATATATAGCTACTTTTTTTTACATGAATGACAAATGGAAAACACACCTGAGTGATTCTTCAGTAAAGAAACAATATAAAGCAAAAGCATTTTCTAACTTGTCTACAATGTCACAATGTATTTTCAGTGAAATACATGCAGCACAATCTTGTCTCTTGTTCTGGAGTTTTAATGTTTCATTGTGAAAGGGCCACATAGAATTTAAGTCATAAACAAGTTATCGTGCAATTCACTCATCTAATTGCCATAATAGTTATGCCACATGACATAGCCATAGGCTATCTATTATGCCAAGTTAGATATCATGCCATGACCCGTCTCTGGTTATTGTTGAATAGTGTATCAGGTGGTCCAGGAATATACAGCATCATTGCCAGGCATCTTGATTGCTAGATAAGAAGAAATAGAGTTATTTGGAGGGCATGATTGTGAAAGGTCTTGTTGACCTTCACAACCTATAAGCAGGATATATTAGCAATGTGCTATTAAAAAAATATAATGAGCAGTAACTGCTGAATGTAACTTTACTTAAAACAATTCCTTAGATGTTGAGGTAAGAACACATGCTCCATCTATCTTGATTATTTCTAGGGGAAAATAATAATATGAAAGATAATCAGGATATTCAAATCTAAAGATACATATGATCCTCCTCAGCAGCCTATAATGGACTTGATTCTATGCATCATTGCTTTGTGATGGTTATTAATATCCCAGGAAATCAATGTATTACTATAGAAAAAAGGTATTCACCCTTATGATATCAGTTTGTTTAATCTGATAAACAAAAAATATGGGCACAACATTGTAGATATCTTAAATAACTTTAACTTGACAACAAGTACATGTACTAACATATTTTCATCCATCATAAAATAAACACTTATAGAACTCTTTAATATATCAATACTTATATATGTTTGGATGGCATTATGACGAATTATATATAAGTATTTCATATACTTATGTTGCATTGGATATTGTTTGTATTTATATCAAATATAAAATACAAAAGTGATGATTCAAGGTTAAAATATAGATGAGCATAGCCACATTATCTTGGACTTTATATATATACTGTATATATTGATTATGTAATATGCTTGCTAAGTTTCTGCCAATATATCTGCTTGTGAATGTACAGTCATTAGAATATAACATAGTGAAGCACTTGTGTAATGTAAAGTAAAAGTATACATATTATGAGTCCATATATGATGGCAATGTATTAACCTAGAATGCTCACATTATAACAACAACTTTATCCTAGTGTGATGACATTCTGACTCATATATCAACCAATTGTTCTTTATCTTGTTCTTCATAACAGCCTCAACTACATTCCTGTCTATGCTCATACAATCACAAGCATTCAATCATAATGACAATTTGATTATGCATAACTCAGATCATGATCATGATGGTCACAATAGTAAGGAAAATCTAGGCTGGAATATTGCTGATGAAGGCCAAGATTAGGATGGTCATAGTAATCAGGATCCAAATGGAAATGATTCTGATGGTGACTGAGATCAAGATGAGTACAATAGAAATCAGAATTCAGGTATGAATATTGCCAATGGAGAGCAAGGCCCAGGCAGACCTATTTCTAGTGGTGACCAAGACCAGCACAGATGCTCTGGCAATTCTATTGCTGATCTTGACTTGGACAAACTATTTGGCATTGCTACACTTGTTGGGGAGTGGCAGTTGAGATAGGAAGTTCAGTCCATCATATAACAAGCTGGTCCACAACCAACCAATCTTGTGCTCTATGAACTGGATCACTATCTTGCACTTGGAATCCAAGCTCTTGGGTGGAGGGGGTTGTGCTATTTGTACACAATGTAACTGGATCCATATCCAATAGGCATTCAATGCCTGCTGGTATTCCTCAGTTAAATACTCCTTGATCTACAACCACTATCATTTGGACCAAAAAAAATCAAAGAAATACAAACAAAGAAACCTTCACTATTGTTGCACCAACTTAATAGCAGAACACAATGCAAACCACCAATATAAGCTTCATGTACCAAACTCATATGCACAAGTGCTGCAATGACACAATTAATTGTATCTCAATTATTACTATATATAATTTTTTGGGGGGTTGAATCAAACAATTACATCTTGCTGTTTTTATAACATTTTGTGCCACTTCCTCCCTGTTCACTGTCTCCCCGACACTCCCTCACCCATTCCTTCCTTCTCCCCTCCTCTGTCATGGAAGCCCACCTAGGACTGCCACCTCATTGTTACCACGTGTTCACCATCCTCTTCATCCTCCTGAAATGTATAACCAACTTCAGCTTGGTCAGCCTCACAGTATTGAGATAGAATAAGAAACTTACAATCTTTATCTCTGTGGAATAGCAGATGATACACCCTCTTCATTTGCATCAAAATTGTGCTTGCTGTCTCCTCTGTCCAGGCAGTTGCCAGCAGGGTGTATTACATTCAGATGCCAGACCAAATCACACCCAGGCATGTGTCATATGCTGCCCAATATGTGGGTGCATGGGATATTATAGTGAGGATATACCAAATTTTTTGATATTGGTACAATCAATGTTTTGATTGTTGCAACAGTGGTAGTGCCTGATGTGAGTAGGGTTGTGACAATCTACCCAATATTCCACCCTCAGGTAGCTATTGAAGGTCTTGCTTCAAATGGTGCTGTTCTGGTCCAGCTCATCAGGCAGCTCCACAATGAATCACATGAATATTTTGTCCATATACCATAAAATCATTGTGGCATTTTGGTACAATGGATGGGGGACCCTAATATTGTTGTGCAGCTGGAGCATCGGTGCAGGCAGTCCTCCCACCAGAAGAACCATTGTAGGTGCTTGACATAGTATGAGGGGATTGATGCCACAACCAACCTGTTGACACTGACTTCAGATGGAGAACCATCATGGTTGTACATGTTGTGGAGTTTTAGAACAAGCTAGTCAGTCTTGGAATTGGTTAGAAAGCTTGGGGGAAGTGAGCAGTTGCCATTGCATGGGTGCATTCAGGATTCTGCATTGCAAAAAGCCCATTCCAGGTGCTCTGATGTCTCCCCTGGATTGTCCATGTTTATAGAAGACATGTAACCTGACAAGGGGGGAGATCCTCAAACATCTACCCTTTGTAAAAGGGGCTAGACATCACTGCACGTGAAAGCACCTGAACAAAAACACCACAAGGAACAAATTTTGGATGGTGCAAGAGTACATCCTAAGTATCAATTTTATTGATGAATGGAGGGTTTTCCTTATTGGGGGGAACATTATTAGCATCATGCATACTCACAAGACACTGGAAAGGGACTGGGAGGGGGGTTGGAAGGGTAGCATATCAGAGACCTTCCTCATTTCTCACCTTGGGCAAGATAAGGTATGCTACATCCCATGTCAACACTAAACCACACTGAACCAATATTAGTTCACTATTACAGAATAATCATATGTGTTATGATTTCTTCCCTTTTCCATTTGTACTATGGTTCTCTCCCTATTTCCTTCCCGTTTCAGAACCTTCGCACTGTTCCTCTGGAGTGCCCTTCATCTAAATGTAGCTTCCTTCCTACATGCTACACATGGTAACTGTTATCCCATTCCTTCTTAGATACCTTCTATGGACGTCTTCTCATTTCATGCATCACACTGTGCAGCCTTTTCCCCCTCTATCGCACAGCCCAAAAATTTCCTTTTATACCAGTCTTGGTCTTTGTATCATGAATACAGCTCAAAGTTGGTCTGTGTGCCATGTCCCTACTATTTAAGTAGACGATCCACCACATGTATTCCCTTAACTTTGACCTGCTCAATCTTATCTTGATGCATTCCCTTTGGACCTCTCTAAGTCTTCGCCTTACTTCTGAGTAGGCACTCTTTGTTTACTTCGTCCCTTGACTCCTAGGCAGCTGACTACATGCCAGGAGTATCCATAGGAAGCCCCATGGTACCCTTGTTTGTTGAAGAAGCCCTTCGACTCACTTGCCACCTCATCCATTGAGGAAGTCCCTTGATTCCTTGTCTCCATCCTAATCACTTTGAGCCTGCATTAGTCCTTACCTAGGCCTAGCATAATAATATGAGGGGAGCCACCCCATCACACCAGAACTGGTACTTGGGTGTGGCAAACATGGTCATATATAGTGTATGTAATGTACAGTAAGTGACATTCTGTTGTGTGATGTGCATGATGCAAGTGGTCAAGTGGGATGTGCATGTGCATGCCACTTGCCATTTTCTTCACCACCACCACCACCACCATATCCTCATACATTGGAATACATACATTTCACATAACCACAATCCATTATGACAGGCATATATTGTAACCTAACCCTCTATCTCACATCAACCCAGTCCTTTTCAGTCGCCCTCAAACTAATCATAGACACAGAGGGAGATCGACCAGAACCTGCCAATGGACCAAGCACCAATGCATCTATTTATCTGGGTAAAACAACAATATGGTTATGTGAAGAAGCAGGCTGGATGAAATGGACCCCATTACAACTGATCGAACTGGATATTTTCGCACAGATGCTGTATGTAGTGCTGTGATTAGCTTAAGGGCTCCAATTAGTGTCCACTGTGAAGGAACAAGTGGAGTTGTGTCACCATAACCAGAATGGCATTCAGCTTGGCAATTTTAGACGATATGTGGGATGCACTCCATAAGATGCTGAAAGGTGTGTTAGGAATGGACATGCCCACCAAATGTATGAGTAATGCTCTGATCTCCTCTGTATGCAGGATCATGATGTAGTTTTTATCAAAGGCCACCAATGATGCATGGAAGGGTAGACCACATTCCATCACAGGGGGCATCTTAGGAAGCGATAACCATGAGTGCCATTAAAGGACCTATGTGCTAAGAAAAGCTAAGAGGAATATTGTGGTACAGACGACTCTACCCAAGGCTCAAACCAAGTTGCTGGTACAGTAAGACATGGATATCACATCTAAGCCCACGAAAAAGGTGAAGGCCACGATCCAGGCCCTATTCTAAGATACCAAGAAAAGATGATTCTTATTTTAACTGTGTTAACTGAAATTCTAACTTGTCAGACTGGGGGTTCCTCCTAGGCTCTGTTCTGAGACAGCAAGAAAATATCTTGAAAAGCATAGGAAAGTGTAGTCAAACTATGGGGAACATCATGGGCTATGGTATGGTAAAAGTCTAGAAAAAGCATAATGGAAAAACGTAGGATATATGCAATATGGCTGGAGAAAACATTTAATTTCTCCATGATTTATGGTTGAATAAATAAGATAAAAATGGGTGTGGGTATTTCATGCTATGAACAATGTAATCCTGAAATATTGAGGGATTTTTCATTGCAGGAATATGGTCAAATCTTGAAAATCAGGTCGTATGCCTTATTGGTTGGCAAAGAAATTATAATTCTGCCATTTCATGGCTGTATAGACAGAACATAATCCAGTTCCAGATTGTGCTCATTCCATTCCATGTCTTTCCATCATGTACAACATACAATATAATTCATTGGTTCATTGCCCTTCTTTCACTGCTTTGGACCATCTATGCCGAATAGCTCCCTTGTTGCAGTGGTCACTTGAATTGCCATGTTATAGTTGGTCATGTCCATTGCTGCCCAATACATGTCCCATAATGGTCATAGTAGTCCAGGCATATAGTTCAATGTTGATCTCAGCAAATTTGGATTACACACAAAGAACTGCCATTTCTTATATGTGTAGGGGACCAGTTGTGCTATGTGTTTGTCATCTAATAAGCCATTGTCTATGTTCAATGATGTTCATCACCTACCTGACTATTTTTTGCCATATATTTGCTCCATTGTTTCATCTTCACTAGACATTTCATTAGCAGAGGATGACTTAACAATATCAGCTGTAATTATTTGGGTTTAAAGCTTGTTTACATGAGACTAATTGGTATAGTTAGCCACTGGGAAGCATCTTGCCTTGCTAGCCATCCATTTCAAACACCGCCTGGTGGCCACAGAAGCTGTGCTTCTCTCCCTGCCCCACCAGGTGCACAGTTTGGGTCCTCTGTAGGTACAATTCACTCATGCATTTGTCTCCCTGTTCCACCAGGTCCTGTATTTTGCATTATCTGTGCCCTCCCTGATTCCCTTTCTTTAATGTGTTCCAAGTGGCTCATCATGTATGGTTACTCTGCTCTACTGGTGTATGGAGCTCCTGAGCTCCCATGCACTATGAATCCCATCAGAGTTGCACCACTGCGGCTCAGATTTGCTGGCTTCTCATCTGGGTGCCTCCTCAACATGAACTGAGACCAATTGGTATCCATATAGTTCTAATGTTGCATATTAGGCACTGTCATCACTCATGGTTATTTCTTGTTGGAGTGAGGCTCTAGTCTGAGACCATTTCAATGCCATTAGCAGCTTCATGCATATCTATTGCATCATCAGTATTGAAAGATAGAACAAGTCTATTGCACATACTTGCTGTTGAAGGACCTGCTTCAAATGATGTTGGTAGCATTGCTTGTGATGGCTGCTCTTGCATTATAGCCATACTTTGCTCCCATTCATTGAATATCATATCATGATTATCATCTTTATGGCCTAGATTTGATGTTGAAGAAACATTGACCATGTTCACCTTTTTATTAACAAGAACCTTTCCAAACACATCCAACTCTGTTATGAATTTGAATGATATAAGTATGAATGTTTGTGTGGAAATTGTGGTCACCTTGACGTTTGGTCATAATGGAATGTGTATCACTTGATTGTTTCCACAGTACTCTGGTGCTCTAAGCCACAGCTATTATGATGGCAGGTCAGCGCAATCTAGCAATGGTTGGTGCTCATGAACTCTACTTGCCATCTGCAGTATTTTCAAGTGATGTATTCATTAAACTTGGGTGGTCAAAGCTGCTGCTCATTTCTCTGCTACTTGGGTCCTCTGTGATCAACTCATTCCAATAGAGCTCACACTCTTCTATGGTTACGACCTCATAGTCTTTTATATTGGGATATTGTCCCAGTTTGACTGCCAGCCAGCTAGGCATTTTTTTGGTTTCTAGGAAACACATGATTTGTCAAATTGATTGATGATGTATGGCCTGTGGTTATATGTGAGTGGTCAGATGTCTTTAGAGGTCAGCTTAAAGGGACTTGCTGGCAAAACACTTCAAATGCCTCCTTGAGGGCAGGTGAGATCTTGTTCTCACCCACCAGTCCCAACTGATCAGTTATCATGTTGTTTCCAAAGCATTTATGACCTTTAGATGCTCAGACAGCATTTCTCTGGCTGCCTGTGGTGCACATATCATCTGTATAAAAATATAAGTTGAATAAGCTTTGTATACCAACCTTTGTTTTGGCCACATCAATAACTGGGCTTTATAATGTTCCAAAGAAACATTTCATAGCAAACATAAGAAAGGTATTAAAATTGACAATAATATAACTAGCCTATTCAGAACTCATGCTTGACTTTGAGGGGGATGCTGTGGTGTAAAAGAGCACTTGTGTTTGCACAGATAGGGGTGGTTGTATTTTTTTGGTTATATATAGAATAGAAAAGTGATGGTTCAAAGTCAAGATATAATTGAGAAATATACTCATGGTTCAAGGCCTATGAGATGAACTGCTTATGTAAGGAAAGTCTCATGCTTTTACCACAGGATTTGTTTCTTGAATGGTATACTAGTTTGTTTGTATACATGTCCAGTCTGTGGCAAGCATAAATTAGTGCTAGTTTGTGTTCATTCTCATATGGTTGGATTGTTGAAATTGGCTTCAATGTCAAAACTTGCTTGATTCATGTTATTAATGTTGGATATGTGTCCTATATCTCCAATATTTGCTGAGCCATCAGACCATGGGAAAGAGGCGAAATCTCAAAACTCAGGTTATTTATTTGACTTCATATGTATGTTACCATTGGAAGGAATTATTCACTTTCTATAGAATGATCTTAATGGAAAATTCGGATAAAGTATGAAATACATAGCCAGGACAATGTATCCTCTGTCCCAAAATTTGCTAAGCTCAGGAGCTCCATACCCCAGCAGAGTGCATAATGCAAAATACAGGTCCTGGAGGAACAGGGAGACAAGTGTATGAGTAAATTGTACATACAGAGGGCCCAAACTGCACATCTGGTGGGGCAGGGAGAGAACTGGCTGAAAAGGGGTTGAAGTGCAGCTTCTGTGGCCCACCAGGCGGAGTTTGAAATGGATGCTGGTGAGGCAAGATGCTTACCAGTGGGGGAAGTCTGGACATCCTGGTGCAAGAAGGATCTTTCTGGTGACAAAGGTAGGATCTGCTGTCCAGTCATCAAGGAGGTCGAGTCACTGATGCACCTCTGGTTTGAGCCCGGCTTGAAGGACAGCTGAGGTCCCTTTCCATGGGAAGAGATCCTCATTGACAGCTGCCCTGTGCCACTTCTTCAACCCCTCTTGTGTGCCCTCTGACTCTGAGTCAATTGAATGCTCTCTTCTACTGTCCTGGGCATTGGTTGGATTAGGGATGAAGTCAACATCAAGGTTGGTTGTTGCTGAATCCGAGTCAGAAGCGGTCGAGATGGATGTGGCGATTTAGGGGCTCTTGAGACTGGACTGTCTGTGCTGCTGCCCTGGGCTGACTCTGTCCACCAGACTGCTGGACATCATCAAGAATGCTGATATAGGATGAGAGTGCTCTGACAAGATGCATGCTGAAACATGAGGGAAGGGATGGGGAACAAAGTGACTGATATTAATACAAAATACAGGCCCTGGTGGAACAGGGAGACAAATGTATGAGTGAATGTACAATGTACATACAGAGGGCCCAAACTGCACAGCACACCTGGTGGGGCAGGAAGAGACCTGGCTGAAAAGGGGTTGAGGCGCAGCTTCTATGGCCGACCAGGCGAAGTTTGAAATGGATGGCTGGCGAGGCAAGATGCTTCCCAGTGGCTAACTAGACCAATTAGTCTTATGTGAACAAGCTTTAAATCCAACATATCATAGAGTCTCTGTGGAGAGAATCAGGTGCTAAGTTCCCAACAACTGCGAAAGTCACATTGGATAGTGAGCCCAGCGGAACCTGGATAACCAGGGGAAGATACATGACAGTGGAAACAGACATAGTCTGGGCAATCTTCTCTACAGTGACCTCTGCTATAACACCAAAAGCATTCAGTGAGAGCAGAAGCAAATGGCACAGTGTGTCATCTGTATGCCATTTCAAATGGGCAACTTTCTGCTGGGCACATATTTTTGATGACCACCCTGGAGACATGGCACCATTGCCTTGGACATGTGAACTATCATGCTGTGTTTGACTTGCTTACTCAGTATTGCTCCATTGGTACACATGATATACATATTTCCCCTTCTCCTGCCCCTCCCCCCTTTTGTAAACATTACATTCTTGGTAAACAAACCTGGTTATCTGTATCAAAGATTACAGAGGAGTGAGGGCAGATTGAAAGCTGCAAATTGCACATGCTGACCTTTTGGAACACCCAGATCATATATTGAGTTCTGGAAACCACTATGTTTTGAGCACAATAGATGATTTCTTAACTTATTGCTGGTCCAGCACCACATCATGACTTATCCACAACTCTACCAGGCTTACTACATTCAGTGGTATGCCTGAACCCTTCATATCCTTCATCAAAGTGCTAACACTATGTATAATTTGTGACAGAATATGCTGGCTCTCTCAATCCTTCCAAATGAGCTCCTCTCCATTATTTCCATGGAGATCGATTAGGAGACCATGAAAAACTTCTGCCAAGCGCATTTGCACTCAACAGTCCAGCACGTTCCATATGTTCAGTCAAGATGGCATTTAGATTCTTTCCCATGAAGTACATTCCCTGCTCATTCTCAGTGCAAAGTCAGATGATTTCTTTGCCATCCAAGCTTGGTAGATTTCTCATGAAGCTAAGACTGGTCTCTGTGTTGGGATCCTTTGCTTCAATAATGATGAACAATTCTTGCAAAATGGCTGGATCATGGTACCCAATCAGAAACTCAGTGATTAGATATTCTTTGAAGTTTGCATTTTTATAATCTCCAAGTATGCTCCAGTCAGCCTCTAGGGTGGGGTGAATGGGGAGCTCTATTGTGCTGTCAAGGTGAATGTCTCTGTCTAAATAAATCCATACATTCACATTATTGGTATCACTCTCATTGATTACTGTTCATATGTTATGGTTTTATTGCTCCACTTGGTTATGCATGATGATTTTTGTCAAGACCATGGATCTTGACAAGAGTTTTGAGTCGTCACAAAATATCAGAACATCTATCTATCTATATATATATTCATATTGCAGGCTTATCAGTTTTGTCAGTTTCTTGATAGTACTGTACTACCTGACTATATTCTATATACATATAATATGCAATCATAGGTGGCTGTATTACAAATAATGTGAATCTTGTTTACAATTGTTTTATAAGAATTCTAGATTGATATATTCATATACATAATTATTTCATATAGTTGTGCCTGGAGCAAGATCATCAGCTGTGGGATATGTATGGGGTATGTTTGAAATCAGGAGAGAATTTCATGGAGTAGGCATTCTCTTTTATGTCTATTAAAAAATGCCCACATATATGAAAGCTGGTTTTCCATATCTAGCTTTAGAGCTGTATATATTGACATAACCGTAGGAGAAGGACTTCTATCAGCTTTCTGGCATTTGTGGATTACAAGTGCAAAAACTAGTAGAGTCTTTATACTAGTATTAACAAATGGGGCAGCTGGTGTATAGTGTACATTTGGATCAGTGGTACTGGCAGCACTATAAAGATGGATATAAGAATGTGTATCTAACTAACCTAAGCTGCACACTATCAGAGGCATTTGATCTAACCAATCAACTGGGAAAGATATTTTCCTTAGTTCAGGCACTGCCAGAATTAGTCAAAGGAAGTTCGAAAACCCCTGGGAAGACATGGAGATTAGAGGATGATAAAGGGGTCTTGATTATGAATGCAAATCTCTACAAAATCAAAGGCATCTCTAAAGAAAACAAGAGGAAACGGACTCAAAGGAAGATGATATGTATTTTAAAACCAAGAAACAAGCTACACAAGGATCTCTTGAAGCATGCTGTATATGAAAACCTTCTGGCTAGCAAGGAAATTAATTGGCAATGCAGAAGTAACACCTACTAGAGAAAAGGTAAAGAAAGTCAGCAAAATCAAGAAATGCTTGGAAGTCTCCCATTGAAGCAGTCAACACTAGTTATTTTCAAGACAAGTGGAAGGAAAAGAAGCAAGATAATCTACAAGAGGAGAATGAAGGGGAGGGAAAGAGGAAGGGGAAAGAGAAGAAGAAGAAGAAGGAGATATTTGCTAGAATATGCTTTAAGGAATAAACCATCTATGATATTTTCACAAAGCCATGGCTGCTTGAAACTGTATGATTTGTATTCATCAATTGTTCACAATGAAGCTCATCTAGAAATGTATGAAGATGGTGGAGAGATTTAGGGGAGGAGTCTGAATCTGCTTGTTAGATATACCTAGCTTCAAGTTGCTCAGCAGATGTAATCTGATTAGCTTGGAGGTCCCAGAAGGCTACAAGCTGTTATTGTTGAACCCTTCCTCACCCTACTGGATTGCATCCATCTTCATGACCTCTCCATTTTGGACTTATCTCTGCCAACAAACCTTTGCAATAATTATGACCTCACCCTCAAAGATCTCCACTATAAAGATCTCTGCTATAATATCAAGATTTTCTTGCTTCTCTGAGGGCCTTTGTAGTTTGAGGTCAAGGTCCAAACACTAACATGCAGCTGACACAAGTGCCTCTGAGCCAGCTGCTTTGCTAGATACATCAATGTATGCAAAGACTGTCAGCCAGTTATACACACTGGTGACATTCCCAAGTCACTGACAAATTGTCTTCATACTGATCTTGCATTCATGCCTTAAGCAATCTTGTTTGATTTATATCTCCACAACCTGACTGCCAATGTTCTTGACCAAGGGATTAAAAGGATCACAAAAGGTGCTTTATTTGATGGTACACTTTATGGAACGATCCAAAATTTCAAATTTGAATCTTAATTCCAAAATGACCATATAAGTCTAGGAATTGCTTGCCCAGAGTATAGTAAATATGTAGGAATGGGTTGTCTAGTCAATGTGTATGAAAGGGTCAGGTGAAATCCTAGGAAAAGTATAGTCAGAGTGTAGCAAAGTGTAGCGAAAAAACATGTAGTGAAATATAGAATTTGCACAAAGGGTAGTCAAGAGATGTCTAGTAAAGCATAGGATTTGCCCAAAGTGTAGTGAAAAGGTGTAGTCATGGCATTAGACTGTAGTCCAGTGTGGTGAAAATTTTGCACTAGGATAAGGTCAGAATCTTGGAAAATTGTCTGATAATTTCTTTCATGTATCCATCCATGCAGTATATTATACATTGTTATCAAGGGATACTAGACTATTCACATTCTCTTATCTGGACCATGTGATATTGATTTTCTGTCATGATTGTGTGTAAGTATTTGGAATACTTATGCAGCTGGCAGTAACACACAATATGTACAGATATCTTGTACACCTGTTAAAAATAGAACACTCTGGAGTTATGTTGGTCGAATAGGACTTGGCTTCACCATGTGTGATATGCCCTTGTCAAGTCTGGTCCTGGATTTTGGAATGTCAGAGGTGTCAGAGATGTAAGAGTGTCTTTGGTACTTGCTAAGTACCTTAAACAAGGGAGAGTCAGAGGAGAACCCTCAAGGTTCAAGTTGGAGGTTAAGGAGTGAGAACTAAGTTACAATTTAAACTAAGGAATACAAGCTTGGAGTACAGGGCTTTATATATGGTGTGCAAAACAGCATTTGTAATAGAGTAGTAAGGGATTGGTAAGTAGAAATGGAGTTGGGAGAAAGTAAGCCAGAGCTGTGCTTCTAAGCAAGACAGGTTCGGAGGTAAGTAAGCAGGGCTAATGAATATGTATATGAAACTAAGGGTTGTAACAAGAATGGATCAAAGGTCAGAAACTACTAAGTCAAGTCCAAAGGTCTGGAGGTGTGTCCTGAGTGAGAACATACTGGAGTTCGAGAGTATAGGGTCAAAGATGGGTCCAGAGGACCAGAATTGATCTTAGGAATTCCAGGATATGACAGCACCTTGTGCTTGCCAACATGACCTAGTACAGTGTATATGTTCATGTCCTATGCATTGATTTGCATGTACCTCAGCATGGCTATTCCATTTCCTTTATGGACATTTCAATAAGGTGTATGATATATCCTGTGATATTGATGCTCAGTCCCTTAAGGTGCACAAGTATTTTCTATACTTGTGCACATATGGAATTATATAGCCCTGAGGTGCCTCCAGGCAGCCAAAATCTGCAACAGCTGTGTTTTAAAGCACATGTATCATATATTGGAAGGGAAAATCTCATAGCTGCAGGGTGGTTGTGTCAAAAATACTACTATTGTCAGTACACCATCATTGGCATGTAAGGAATTTATATATGCTGTGTTGAGCGTTGAACAAATCATATTTGCATATATATATGATCATTATATATTCTATAACAATCTCCTAAATAGTGTACTGCTTGTATATTCACCTGGTACATAAGTATTCCCTATACTTGTACACAGTGGCTATGCTCCCTCCCAATGCTGCCTTCTCCAGGCTGTAGAGGAGGCGCTGTTGACAAGCAAGAACATGGTAATCTGAGGGTACGTTGACACCAATGACTTTGAGTTGACAGAAAAAGAGTTATGGAAGAAGTTCTCGATCTTTGTTGATCAGCCTGTTCAACCCCATGGTATGCTGTATCTTCCATTGTTGAAGGCTAGCTGACTGGCCTGTTTTCCTTTAGATATGAGGCAGCACATAAAGAACTCTGGAAAGCCTCATGTAAGGATGACACTCTGATGTTTTCTTTCCGACATCAACAACCCTGAGGTCATGCAGGTCCTTCTAGACTTTTCCTTCCCCTAATCCACTTTCCCTCCCCCATTTGAGTGTGTATTTTCCAAGCTTCATGTCTATTCTATGTGCTCATCTTTTTTTTTGCCAGACGATTGGACAATGGAATGGCCATCGGATGGGCCCAAACACAAGCTGTGGTCAACTATGAGTCCATGCCACTCCCTGCTGACATATGGTCTGAATGGACGTGGGAAATAGCACACCATGCTGGAGTCGTCTTGTACACCCACCATGATGCCGACGGTGCAGTGACCTATTACATCCCAATGTCTAGCATCAACAAGCAACTACAGGCTGAGTTACAAGCAGTTGGAGAAGCACAAATGTGTACATTAGTGAATTGAAAGGATCATCTGCTGACGAGGAGAGTGTTTTGTCAAGTACATTCCTGACTGCTCTAGCTGATCCCTGACTTCCATCTGATTCGAACCATTTCCACATTCCAATGTATATCCTACATCCCGCCAACAGCCCAACCCATGTGTGCAACGAATGTTTTATCTGACAAATATGTACTAATAGCTATATTTTATATCTATGTTTTTTGTGATGATGAGGTTGCCACACTGATCGCAAGAGGCAAAGACGGTCATTGATATCTCATTGCACTGTGGATACTGGATCCCCTTAATTTCAGCAGAAAATCCAGTGAAAAAGCATCCCGTTAATTTCAGTGATCCACTGAATGTGTTTTTCAGTCAACTAATCCAATGATATTTTTCTGTGTGCCCCAGCTATATGTGGTTATCTAGCCTACTCGTCCAGTCACATTTGAATGCGTGCTAAGTGATGATGAATCTATCCACTGAAACTATTTGGAAAATGACCCAAAATTGACCCTAATATCCACTGAGTGTCAGTTCCCAATCCAATGAAAGTAATGGCATAATACATGGAAACCACAGCTGAGGCATCAAAGTCATTTACCAAGTCGGATATCCTACTTACTGGCATCAGTAGTCACTGCCTCTGCCGCCACCTTCCTCAATCACTCTCTTCATAGTCCTCATCATCCATCGCCTGCAGGATTCTCTGTAGGAAATCCACACTCCAGTTGATGATGATCCATGTAGCACCCCTCAACTTAACGTGGCCCACCACAGCCTTGATGTTTCATACATCAGTGATGACTGCTTCCCTCGTCTCGTCGTATTCTACTGGCATGATTGGTAGTTTATAGGGGGTATAAATGTCCTGGCATACAGGTGTACAGGTGTCCTGGTGGATGATATAAAAGGAAAGAAATTACCAGGGAATAGAAAAACGAAAAGGAAAGATTATATAAGTAGGAAGGAATGCTTAGTCAGCAACCAAAGAAGGGTAAGCACAGCCATCAGACAAGTTAGTCAGCAACTCAATGAGGCAATGAGGCACCAGGTCTGCTGATGTAAGCAAGTAAGCCAGCAATCAATTATATAAACAAGCCACCATCCAACTAATTGTGTAAGCAATCATCTAACCAATGAATTATGTAAGCATCCATCCATCCATCTGATGCTACCTTACCTCCTTGCCTCCTAGCAAAGATTGATATTCATAGCCTCAGAAATGCTAGCTAGAAATAAATATGAGCTTTGTCCTAACCTGATTCAATTCCCTAAACATGGAGGTAATAACCACTAAGCCCAATAAAATCATTTTGGTGCACTGCAGCACCTTCTCCTCCTATCTTCCATACTATATTATCAGACCATGCCAGAATGATTCCAGCATTTCTCCTATGGGTTATTGAATCCTCTGCATTTATGACTGACATTCATAGAATACAAAAGAATTGCCTTCATATCAATCTTGCATTCATGTACCTCATATGAAGATCTCCTGTGTGGCATTCTAGCATGGGCCTAAGACCTTTCCTAAGCATATATAACCTCCATAACCTCCATAACTTCCTTCAAACATGTCCCGATGAGTTCTTGGGATTTTTGCCTCCAGCCCCCCTGACAAAGATCAAATTTTCTACCCTCAGATATGCTAGCTAAAAATAGCAATGAGTTTGTACCTAGCCCACTTCCATCCTCTGAACACAATGGTAGCATTTGCTAAGTCCAATAAAATCATTTGAGCGAATGGCAACATCTTCTTCTCTCTTCCATATGAAATTATAGCATAGCACATTCCAAAACCATGCCAGAATCCTGCCAGCATTTTTCCTGGGAGTTATTTAACCCTCTGAATCTATTGGAAACATTCCCAAGTTCCTGAAAAATTGTCTTCATATCAATCTTGCATTTATGCCTTGAGTGACCTTGTTTGATTTATATCTCCATAACTAGACTGCCAATTTTCTTGGCCAAGGAGTCAAAAGAATCATAAAAAGATGCTTTCTTTTATGGTATACTTTATGGAACATTCCAACATTTTGAATTTGAATCTTAATTCCAGGATAACCATATAAATATAATCTGCCAACTGCCAATGAAATTGAAGCAGTCATTCCTGAAGATGATATAGAAGTCCTGAATGAAAATCATGATATCATCTTGTGCCTTCATGGGGTAGTTTATGATGCATTAGCCATCTTCATCGTGAATATTCCACATTGCACTGTGTCTTGCTATTTTCAAAAGGTGAACATGGCTGGCATACTTTGGTGACTACCAGAATGCCATATGAGAAAATGTACTACTAAGATTCCTATGATTGCTGCATCTCAAATGCCATCAAAGAACAGCTAACATCCAGCCTTCAAGATTAGCTCAATCCTAGGTGACCTCAAATGCAAATTCTTGGCCTTGTATACTTAGACCAATGACTTTCTGGGTCTCCTGAAGAAAAAAGGCCTCATCCTGTGGTTGGATATAGGATTGTGCCTGTATGAGCGACAATAATTGTTCAAAGGTGGGTATATAGAAGTTTGAGGACTTAGTCTGGTCCTTGGAAAGATGTTTTCTATAGAAGGCATAACTTTAAGTGCATGACATGTAGATATAATGAAGTACTCACAACCCTGTTTGATGCAGATCAAAAAGCATCTGTTCCAGTCCATGCTGGGTGACCTCCATGGTATCCTTGCTTAACACCCCATTTATCCCATTAATTATGCCTGTCTCCATAGGGGTGTAAACCTCTATGCTGAAGCAAAGGCTCACATCAACTTTTGAATTGGTTCCCGTGCCACATGCCATGCAGTGAAGGGCACAAGCTAACTATTAATGCCAATCAAATAACTATCCAAAGAATGGACATGTTGCTTATAGCGGTTGCAGAAGCAGCAAGGAGATGGACTGGAGTTGTGGCCCATATTGGATTCTTATCTAGTATCAGGCATCAAAGGGGCAACATTTGATATTTGTACCAAAATTGGACATGGTAGTCCAGTAATATTGGATTTGCAAACAGTATATTGCCCTTTAAGGCATAGTTAAAGGTGAAAGACACAAAATAAGTGCACAATTAAGACTTACATTAGAGGCAGTCCCAGCATAGTTATGTGGGTAGTATGCACCCCCATTAGTATCATCAAGCATGTGTTCACAAAGCTGGATGGCTGTGGCTACCTTCTCAGCTGGCTGAAGATGACCACAAGCATAATAGGTGATGTTAAAGATGTTATACTTTTTTTGCAAAGAATGCTAGCAGAGTATGCTTTGAGCATCCATTAAGAATGGGTGTGGATTAGCACAAGGCCCACACCAATTAGGCAATGCTTACCTCAAGCAAGTCCTCCAATCTTTGAAGGACTTTGAAATGGCCTTTTCCTCTAGCCAATCCCACCTCCTCTGACATTATAAATTTATAATACAATCCATCTTGGTCTTGTTGCACTGTCACAACTCTATGTATAAATGACTATAGACATATGTCTAATTGGCCATTATTTCCTTCTTGTCCAGCTGCATTCAGCCATGTACCACAGTCAGAGGTAAATCATCCATGGAAGATGTCTCTCCAAATGTGTCCAGCCAATAACATATGTCTGTTGAACCACTCTTAACCAGCCACTTGCTTAAGATTGTGTTGAGTGTTTTACACATGGACCATAGGAACACACATTGGTACAAACAGCAGTTGCCATCTGACATGGTAACTCTTAAATACTGGCAGCACATGTACTTGATGAACGTCTCTACTAGGTTTCTTGGGGTTTTTTGTGTGCAATTATGGAAATGCAGTGTCAAAGGAAGTTTGCAATGAACTGATATTGTATTTCTGATGTGTCCAGAGCATCAGTGATTGCAATATGGGAAGAAATGAGAGTCTTTGGACCATTTGATAGTGCAATCTCAGTCTTGAATATACTATTGTGGTGTTATGCATGATTCCACAGAAATTTGCTGAGGTCAAATCTTTGAGCTCATTCTGTGTAAGCCTATATCCTTGTATACTTTGAGCTGTGGTCTTGTAGTCCTACATGGCCAGGAGAGTGCTGTTGTGATGAGATAAAATGGCAATCTAGCAGAGAGATGGGCATTGAGAAATCCAATGAATGATTTGATTTGATTTATACAGGAGTATATTTTGCATGGACCAGTACTTTTATTCTTTGGTTGACCACCATGTTGTCATCACATGTCTAAGGTATGTGCAAAACAGCTAATCCTACATCCTATACTCATATAGTATAGACCTTATATTTAAGTTTGGGCTATATCCACATTCAATTTTTTTATATGCATACCTACATGGGTGTTGATATAGCCCTCATGCAAGAGTTTAATCACATGGCCTCTAGGGCTGGTGATTGCAGGGGGATTTGCTGGACAGTATTGTCCACTTTCAGCCCTCTATCAATGATGCAAGTGCACATGGAGCCTTATAGTCTTCTTCAAGCTATTCCAATTTTTCCAAAGCCACACTTCAAAAGAGCACCAAAAGGACTGCTGATAAGCTCTTAAATGAATTAAAATATACAATTGTTTTAAAATGACCCAAAATTGCATGTGATTCCTATGGATTTTAATATAAAAAACCTTTCTGTGGAAAAAAACAAACAAAGTGGGCTCTTCAGGAGATGGTTGTTAAAGATCTAAAGGTCATTAGAATGGAATGGTGGTAGGCCAGTTTCTGGATACATGTTTCTACTGACCAAGTATTCTTTAAGCACCCCAATGGCATTTCTGAATGCAAATGATTAGATTATCCCCATGCTTGCTAACAGACCCTCTGCCAATGATTGGGATCAGATGCATACATATATGAGCATATGGAAGGAGAAGATTGATACTAAGACTCTTCCAAGTTATTGTGAATGCAAGGAGAAAATTATTGCCTGGGATATTCAATTATAATGAAGGGGGTCAACAGATAGATATAATATTGAGTTTTCATTATTCACCAATATTGACTCTTGGAAAACTAGTACATACTAAGAGAAACTGTGCCACCATAGAAGATCTCATCAATAACAAAGCTATTCAACATACAGTTGATTTTATCAATAGTTTGTCTATATTGAATTAATTCCATGGCTGGATCTCACTGATATCTTTCTAGACTATTTTAGCTACTATGTGCACAAGCTGTGGCCAGAATACCACTATCATGTGGACCCTATTAGTCTATGATGTTAGCTCAAATGCATTTTTGAAAGCAGCATCTTTCCTATCTTGATATTCAACTATGTTTATTATACCAGCTTCATTGGTAGTTTCTATAGGCCAGTGGAAGGTGGTCACCTTATTCTCACTTGGTTCGTAATACACCTTGGGTCACAACCATATCCACAAATCATAAAGGAATGACAAACCCCATATTTTTCGTGATCATGATGATGACATTCATCATAGCACAATATGTGACAGCCTCTCCATTGTGTGTATATATGGCAATCCATGGAGGTAGTCTTGGTAATCCATGGACCAAAAAACATAGTACATTTCAATTACTGCACATTGGTACAATGCACTCATCAGCACTCCAGATGCCAAAGAGATGATTCTGTTCAATCTTGTTCATCTCAGCATCTTAGCCTCACTCACTCCTGAGGCCCTGGAATATTCAGGTCTGCTAAGTTCAGTGTATTATGGTCTCTTTTGAATTGAGCTGAGTTGCTTGCTAAATTTCAAGATCTTTCATAATATTGGCCTGTTCAAGGCCTTGATATCACTGGTTGGGATGAAATTGACACAAGACCTCACTAAAACAGGTGAGGTTGTGGCAAGGCCATTGTGCAAGCATCCATCAGAATCAGGACATTACCACTCTCTGTTTAAATGTGCGTGGATTTGATCTGTATGCATTTCTGCCATTGTTTGGTTTGCATTTGTTTGTAGTGTTGTGTATCCTGCACATTTCTGCATGTTGTGGGTGTGCATGAGGATTTGCTTATATTACCTACCATCCTGTGCCTTATCACTGTGCTTTTGCAAATGAAAGAGATGTGGAGAGCACTCACCTATTATTGAAGAAGACATGGATGAAGAACCTGGAAATGGCCATCTCTCTGGTCTTTAGGAACTCTTGGATCAAGATGAAGAAGAGGATGACTTTCATCACCTGGTTATATCCCATACCCATCAAGTTCTCATGTGGATATGGACCACGTCTTGGAAAAAAAGGGAGGGGGTCTTGATTGCTGTTCCAACAGAAGCATACCTTGTGCTACAGATGATTCATTCAAACAGCCCACTGTTGTAACCTTTCTCATTGCCATGGTTGAATATTGCATGCACCTGATTTTCTGATGAGACATTAGCACTTGTATCAAGGACAACAATCAGCCTGAAGTGGTTAATGACAGTGCAAGCAATGCATGTGATAGCCTTCAACCTTGGTTCATTGAGAAGACTTATTTTCCATTTTCTTGGTTGTGTTTCCTGCAGCACATCACATTCTCCATTGCATACAACACCATGACTTTTCCTCAAATCTAGTGGGCCAACACCAAAATGTGGCAGAGAATGGCCGACAAAGGCCACCCTATCTTATTCTCAGATCTAAGTAGGATTTTTCATGATACAGAGAATGCCCTAATCTCTATCTGGGAGAACAAGACCCTTTGAGAGTTTCTGATGAGAATAAAGTACTCTGACATCCACATTGCTGATGACCTCACCAATATGGGTGTAGGTTATTTCTTTTTCTTGGACAATCGTGATGAACACTTTCAGAATGTCATGTATCTTGTTGAAGCTGTGATGGATGGCAAAGATGGCTTTGCTGACTTTCTCCAATATCAGGATGAACATTTGATCTGAAACCAGTCTTTGCTGGGTGGGCAGTTACAAGACTACTCTCATCTCCAAAGACTGCTCCTGCTGAGGGTGAAGATGCTTGGCAGATCTCCCAGCAGGGGCACAAAGCTTACCACTATGCTTTTATGCAACACTGAGACCTGCTCGATATGCAACCTGGTGTTCTTGGATGCCAAATTTCCTTGATCTACCAATACAACAAAACCTCAGTGCTCACAGGTTGAGGAAAGCTCATTCCCCATGGACTTGATGCAGTAACCAGTGACATCCTTCTACAAGATCTTATCCTGGCTCATTACTTTGCCTAGATTGCTGCCCAGATTTGCTTTCAAGACCAACACATCAACAAATTCTATCAAGATCATCTCTTCATTAACTTTAACAAGGTCTTTATCTCAGATGACCTCTCCTTCATCATTTCTAGGCTCAGTCAGCCTTGTATCCAGTTTCCCCTCACCATTAATTCCTGGTAACATATCCAAACAGCCTGTAAATGCAAGTTTAAATGCTCAGTGGAAAATCTCATGAAAAAGGACACTGAGGAGGATGTGGATGCTTTACAAGCTGGCCATTCTAGGGGCATGGAGAATCAGATCTATGGCTTTAGCACTCAAAGTTTGGCCAGCATTGGGAAGGATGTTCTCCCCCTGTTTCTGCATGCCAGTGGCTCATGGCAGAGACAATGTTGGGTCATGCCAGGAGGTACCTACGTCCCCTACTTCCAAGCTAGGTCTTCTGAACTCCCAGAGGAGGACTGCTTTACATTATTATCAAGTGTGCCTGCTCTACTATTTACTCTACATCAGGGTGCAATGGATCAAATAGTACAACAGCTGGTGGACTGTCTGGCTCCTATGTTGGGGAGGCCCCCCAGGCTGAATACTGTAATAGCTATTCATTTTTGCTGCATGAAATCTAGCACAATATTGATGACTCATTATCTACAAAGTATTATCATTTATCTAACTGATTACTTTGAACACCTTGGTATACAAAAGATATTGATGGAGGTTTATCCAAAGCAATGGATGATCCATCGGCATTTCCATAAGACAGCCCCTATGACATGCATGGAAAGAAATCCATGCAAAGTCAAAAAATATCACTGAATGAGTGGATTTCCACAATACCTGATGGATGGAGTCTCTTGATGTAATAGGATAGATGACCATTAGTATCAGCTACATATCCTCCAAGTTTCATATTATTTCACCAAAGGATAGTGGAGTTATGAATATATTTCTCCCTACCCAAGTTATTAGTACCATGTCTTCCAATACATACATTGAACCTAAGTTTTCATATTTAGTACCTTTCCCACAGTCTGATTTCTTAGCTACTTTAGGTTTACATGACCAATAATATAAACTATCTGTATCTATTTTCCTTGCTATTTTCTGACCACAAGCTATGGAGGAATTAAATGTTTTCTCTAATCCAATTTCAAACACTATCCACTATGGCATATCAGAACTATATATTTATTTTCTTTGTAACTACCAATTACATAGCTAAGTGTCAGAGAGAGACCGATCATGCATAGCCATAGCCTTATATAACATAAGTTAGGATGAGCCATAATAAGTCATTTTCTGATTTGGCCAGAATAAGTCACACCTAGTTCGGATGAGTTATTTCTAAGTCACATGACTGGTATTGGTTAGCAATCTCTTGGCATTTGTTCTGTTTCATTATGTTCTTTGTGGCAGTCCTATGGGCCTATAATAATACACTCAAAATATGACATTCTTGCCATATATTATGGCAATAAGATTCTTACCTTGTCTGTTAATGCAACAGTGATATTCTGTAACACAATAAACATAAGGTTAGATATATAGAAAATCTGACTTCTTACTGACACCTATGGGCTTGACCTCTGATGTATCAACATGATCAGTGAATGATGTGGAATGCCCAGGAATGTCAGCAATGGCTTGGTTCATCTAGGATATCATAATCATGGATGAAATTCTTTATAGCATTGCTGCAAGTACAATACTTACTGAGTTTTGATTCTGGTTCTTACAAAGCCTGCATAAATATATGGAATACTTATGCACATGCATGAACAACAGCTTACCTGTGCTGGAATAGACATTGGCTGTGTTTGTTTGATCTTATTTGTATCAAACCTATAAAAGGAAGGCAGTAGTTCAAGCTCAAGGTACAGATGAGCATTGCTGCAACAATGTTGGCTGTTTATATATTTATGCTGCTTATGTAACCTGCTGACTAAGCTTGCATGCGTCACTCTAATACAACTATGCTTGAGTTATGTATATACTCAATGTGATGGTCTGAAATGACAAATGTTGAATGGTGTTATATGTAAGGAGCTCACCAACCATATGATTTCCCATATATGATACTTCTCATCCATAGAGTGACTTGCAATCAGCAATTTGATGACGACAAGCACATTGCTGAAAAATAGTTCTTGGACAAAGGTATTGATGGCTTGGAGTGTTGGCTACAGGGTCACACAACCACTTGTGTCCACAATGCTCATGTTTGAAAGTGGCTCAAGTATACATTGTGCCATTCTCTGGGGATTCCCTTGCAATGTGTGGACAGCAAGAATGAGATTCATTGTTGGTGTTCTTATTGGCTGTATGGGCCATTTCAATGATGGAGTGTTTATGTTTCCCTGATGAATATTAAAATGGATAATAAGTGAAAGTTAGATGGATCATATGGCAGGCATGTGAAACCCACATTGCTGTTGGAATGCACCCTCAGGCTCATTGTCTGAACTCTGAGTGTCTTTGGCTGGCATGGCATATAAGTATATCATTGCTTGCACTCAACAATACAAGACTGACCTGGTTTATGCATGACATCTGAGAGGTGTGTTGTAATATGAGGAACATGCTTGTTGCAGCTTCTGGAATAGGGACCAGATAGTCCATGCACATTTCAGCCATTTGGTCTTTGTAAATCTCAACCTTATTGATGTTCTTTGCAGAATCATCAAGATGCATCAGATGTTTCTTGCTTTGGACCATCATGGTCTATAAGGAGTGGGGTAAATATATGGAATACTTGCACATACATGTTGCTTACTTCACAAAGGGTGTGGAGAGGTTCCCTGAAACAAAATAATAATAATAATAATAATAATAATAATAATAAACTAAGAACTGAGAAAATATAATAATAGTGCTTGCCATCTGCTTGCACTATGCATAAGTATTCCATATACTTGGGCAGCATGTGGCTATATTAGCCTCTAGGTACTTCTAGTAATAGTATTGTGCTTCTGCTTAGCCAGTGCTTCCAGTGGCTGTGTGCACTTTCACCAGCCACCCCTCCACTCTGTTCCATTAACTTTAGGCACTCACTTGTTCCAGCTTGATCATGGTAACACAGTAGGAATTCTTGGTGGAGCCAGCATGCTAGAGCCATGGGACATTTCTTTGCTTGAAGTAGTGTCAGCATGTTTTCAAGCAAGATGTTAAGATATGCTCATAGGAAAATTCAATATGCTCAGTCTCATCTCCTTTCCCTACTCCATGTTATTATTATTTTGTTGATTATACACTGGAGAAGTTTGATGAACATGAGAAATGATCTAGGAAATGTCCAGGTCCTCTCTGACACATGGCAAGTAACCAGATGGTCATTCCTGGACACACCATACATTTCCAAGATAGGAACAAAAGATGCCATATTGGGGAAAGTGATATCACAATATTCAGGCTAAGTGTCCATTTTTTTTTGCTTGTATACTGGCTTTTTCTGGGTGTGCCATTGTGAAACTCCAAATATAAATAAGAACAAATAAAAGACATTGCTCTAGCAAGTAGTACTTCATAAACTATCCAGTTCCTGAATATGAAGGGGGAAATATATGGTTATATTTGGCAGCTGTGAATAAAGGGTCCACTTTCTAAGGACTAGAAGGGAGCTTGAGAACAGGATCTGGAACATGGCTTCCAGGTTACGAGAATTGGCAGTATTGTACATGGCCTATAGCATTTGGAGTTGCCATGCATGTCTATTGGTCCCACATGAAAATAGAATTTTATGAGGTAAATCAATTTGTCAAAAGTATTTCTTGCCAGTTTTTTGGAATGCTTGTAGATAAGCTGGCATGTGGCCCAAAAGGGAGTTACATAGTGAGATGACTTTCCAAGTTTGCATGTACTACAAAATGTTTATGCATGGTATAGGTCTTCTTTCCTGCCAGGGGATTGTTCATACATTTTCATATGAGGCATGGATATGATTTAAATTCCCTGTTCTGTTGAGGGCTTTCACACCCCCTCTAGTCAGGGTGATAGGAGCAGAATCAAGGACTTGGTTGAAGAGAACATATTACAAGCATACCTCCTGCCCATATATACCCTTTTTCCTGCTTTGTAGCAGGTCATTCCCCTCCATCTAGGAAGTGGCTGAGGTCAGTTTATTTTCACTTTAGCAATCACCTATCCTCTTTCTAGAATCTGGCAAGAGTGACACCTATGCCTATGAGTCAACTTCAATATATTGGTTTGACAAGCATCAATCATACTATATCACATTTCTATATGTGGGGCACAAAAAACAATCATGCACCAAATCCATATCCACAACTAGGCCCTTCAGGCTTCAGCTATGTCTTTGGATCCAATCATCATATCTCTCTTTGTCACCTTTCATGAATGCACTTAATATGGATTGAGCCTGATATACTTGGGTATAGTTTTCCTTAACTAAGTAAGGGTATTCATGTCTCATGCAACCCATGGCATGGAAAGCAAGACTTGAGGAAAAAGTCTGGTTGACCTATCTTTTCTTTATTGCCTTGCTCTGCCCCATGAATACTGGCCAAGCACCCTTCATGAAATCATTTTCTTCGTGTGTAGCACAAGACTTGTGTGTGACAATGGGAAATATACAGCTGTCCACAGAAACATATGACATCTAATTCCTATAAGTAAACATCACATAATCAGATAAAACTGTTGTTTAACTCTGATCTTTACAGTGACATCCATGCAACTGGTGTCATATGTGGTGCTTTGAACACAATGTGAGTCAAAGACTTCAGAGCCTAGCTTGATAAACAACAAAGGTATACCAGTAAAAATAGCAGCCATTAATCACAGATGGTCTTGGACTTTTTTGCCTGAAATAAAGGACATCTATGACTGCTGGAGGTTTTTGGTTGAGGCCAGCCATTATATGGCTCATAAAAGAAAGACTTATTGATGGTGCAATCAGAGTCCAGAAATTGTTTGTGAGTTGATAAGACAAGATAGTTGTTTAGGTTGCTGGCAAATCTATTTTAAATGGGGGCTGGTACCAATAGATGAAAAAGCTTACCTTTTACCTCTAAGATTCTGTTTTTCGGGGGTTTTGTTGGACTTGGAGTCACTCTCTTCTCAGCGAGGTGGTCCAGGAGATCAGATATCTTGTAAAGCCAGACCACCTCTACCTTGTACTGTAGAGAAGACTAGTTCAGGAAGTAGAAGGGAAGATTTTAATGAGTAATGAACCTGGATCTTCATTTTGGAAATGGTGGTCTTATACAGTATATACCAACCACCTTGGCCCTCAACATATAAGGCATAGAGGAGGTATTCATTTTCCACACCCTTGGCATTTGCCTTGTGATATATTAGGACACTGGGTAACTATTGTAAGAAAGCAAAGGAACACATAAGCTCATGGAATTGGATATTTCTATGATGAGGATCAAAAGATTAAAATAAAAGGTAAAAGGACAATGTGCTGTTTGGTGCCATGCTTGTCAATCAATTCAACTAAATGAGCTATGTCAAGAAGGAACTAGAGACTGAATACCACCTTCTAAATCTGGTCTCATTGGAAGAAATCTTCCCATCCCAGTCAAAATTGACATATTGGTACATAAATTTATTATATGTTATGACATGTCCAGAGATAATTGGAGTTGCCCTCTATATTATAGTGATTAAGGCCACAAGTAAAGATGGAAGTGAACATTAAAGTTATTCTTTAGATGAGCAGGTGAGTGAAGAAGGGCACAAGAGTGCTCTTGTATAGTTTGCAGCCTACTTTTAGGTGTAAACTGGAGGTAGATATAAGTGAGACATTTGAAGCACAAGGACACAATGTGGTGAGGAAACATGCTTTATAGATAGGCTTTATGCATCTGGTTCTCTGAGATCCTGGAAGTACTGGAATAGCAGAGAGCATTTTACCTGTACTGAAATCAGGAATTCACTACATAATATTATTTAACCCACATAAGGAACATTATATCATATGAGGAGGAATTCTCTTGTTCCTTGTTCTATTGGATCTCCTCTCTTGTCCCTATTACTTTTTAGATGCTCTGGCAGAAATACCTTGCACCTTATCAGGGTGGATAGCTACATACTTGATAAGATGGAAGGTTTATCCACATGACCTTCCTTCTGGCCTGCTTTGAAATATCTATTGCTTTCAATCTATAGCATCTGGAATTGGTATGCACTTTAACAGTGCCTTGAGTGCCTGTCTAATGCTGTTGATGTCCAGGATGGTTCATACCTCTCCAGTGGTGATGGGCATGACATCTTATTCTGGACAGATGCAGATATAATTCTTCTGATCAGGATTCTTCCCACAGACAAATTACTGTATTCTGCATGAAGAATTCTTGGTACCTATGAGGTTAACCATCTATTTTCCATTCCAATTATGTCAACATCATTAATGGGGTTTGTGCATGTGATTGGTGGACAGGTGATGAAGGAAAGTCCCGTCTGTACCAAAAGGGTCCTAAAATTCTGGTTTGTTTATTGGAAGAAGATGCTCCAAGACTTTAACTGCATTTTGTGGATTGAAGGTCAAGGCAAGGTCTAGCAAGAGTCAATAGTCATAATCCCTGAAATAATCCCAGTTTGAGCAGTTATCATGCTTCTTGTTCTAATCAATTGAAAACTGCAAATCCTCCAATGTGAAACCCTCCAATACTCATCAAAGGAATGAGTCATTCATCCCATAGTGCCATTTCTCCAGTATCAGAAGATATGTTATGGAAGCATCAGAGCATCAGAAGTACTACAGCAATATTTGAGGCTGTGTGATCAATTTAGTATTCATTTCTATAGTTCTGTTCCTTTAGCATTGGAAGAAATGTTCCAGAACCATAGGAACACCAGAGGTACTGTAGCCTTATGAGCAATATTTAAGGGCACAGATTTATGTGAGTCCCTCTTTTTGCCTCCAGTAGGATTTTGATATTCTAGGCTTCATGAATAAGCCAGAAAGAAGAAAGTTGGTAATACTAAAGTCAATTATGGCAGTACTATATGCAGATCCAATGGACTATTGTTCCATACTTTTGATTTGTGATTTGAACACACTTCCTATAATTCAATTATAATAAATAAATTATTTGCTTGATAGTAGACCTCCATAACCATCTTTAAGGGTATTTTTGTAGCTAGTTGCAGAGTATATTAAAATTGATCTTAAGTAGTATGCAGGTTGTTACATGCATTACATATAGTGATTAATTTCTTCAAGTCTGCATATGTATAGCTTGACAATGTTACGTGAGATGTACCAAAGGGGAGTCAAGCATTCAAAGTTATCTTTGATGGAGGTACTCACGAAGAGACTCAACATTGTCAAGATAACAACTGGATCTTAGGTGGAAGCAAGAGACTAGGTTCTTTAAGTGGACGGCTTAAGGATTCTGAGAAGGTATGCTAGATTGCGCAGATCAAGGATAGGGACTATAGTACATGGCAGCTAGGTATTTATCCCAGGGGACACGTAAGCATGGAATATTATGAAATGAGATAGAAGGGATGCATAAGCATAGAACTCCCTGGAACTAGATGGAAAAGATGAGTAATTGGGAAAACGTAACTAGTGGGAGAGAACTAGTTAGAAGAGTGGTGCTGTCCATAGCGGCGCTGTCCATAAAGAGTAGAGACAAAAGAGCATACCCCTTCTGGTAGTATAAAAGGGAACAGTGTGAGGTCATTACAGAAGAAAGAAAGAGACGTTAGCTCCATCGAAGAGATGGAGACAATGAGTCCAATGAAGGGAAAACATACCCAGGCCAGCTATGGCATGGCAGAGAAAGGAAAAGAGGTAAACACGCGTATGAAGGAGTAAAATCGTAACAGACAATCTCTGCTGGACCAAGATTGGCATTGTTGGTCAGGATGCAAGTTGCTGCTCAACTGAACTTTTGATTCACTCTGTTTTAAAATGGTTATAGACTTTTCAGGATAGAACATTTTTATGCAATGACTTAGTAGATAGAACACTAGTAATTGACCTATTTACTGTTCCTTGACAGCACACTTTTCAGCTTTTATAATAGCCACCTCTAATTCTTCTGTGGTAGTGTATATATCTGATTTCTTGCCCCCTATGCTGGAAGCTGCTTATTTGATGTGTGCAGGGTTTAAACTACTTCTTGCAGGGCCAAGGGTTTCCACAGTGGAAACACTTGCCTTGAGTGCAGGCTTTCCTCATGTCCATTGGAACCCCTCCTTGGGCTCCAAAATCTTCTGGTTGGTTTTGATGGACTTCAACCTTAGGCATTGGCATAGGAGTGGAAGTTGTAGCAGTTGAATCCACCTTCTTTCCTAGTCAAATTTTAAAGTTGGTTTGATGGCCTCCATGCTTGATAGCTATCTTTTCCTTGGCTGCTTTCACTGCCAATTTCTCTGTCTCTTTCTGTTTTTTGACTGCCAGCCCAGCCTCATCCTTCAACTGCTTGGCCTTGATCTTTTCTCTCTTTGCTTTATTGTCCTGGATGGCAGCAACATGGATTAGCACAAGACTGCATTGAGGACGAATGTTTACCTTTACCTTTTTGGCCTTTATGACCTGAGGGATTGTGGATGGGTGTTCTGATTGGTTGAAAACATGGATGACATACCTCTTTATTCCTCTTGTCCACATTGCTCAGGTCCTGTTTATCAACATTCTCCTGCTCCTTAGACTCTTCATCAGAATCAATGTTAATGTCAAAGCCCTGATCCATGGCAGTGTGACAATGTAGACATCAATTTGGAAATATATGTAGATGACCCATCTTCTTGCTGCTGGACTTGGAATCATCTTCAGAGTCAGATGGCATATAGGTATTGTCATTGGATGTCCTGCAAGGAATAAGTGTCATTTAGGCACACAGGATTGAAGTGAAACATGGAGATTACATACCTCTTGCTGGGTCTGTGAGAAATCCATTATGTTTAATAGCATGGATTAGTCCAAGGCCATGCTTTGCTCATCTGCTGTGCTTGGACTGGATAGTCAGTCATGGCCTATGTGTTTCGTTAATATATATGTCTGATGAGACACATGCACTTGCCTTGGAAACAATGGGAGAGAGTTGGATAGAGGTAGACTGGTTGGAATGCAGTATGAGTTTGGACAAGACAGCACTGCTCTTGTTGCTTACCATGTTATTGGATCTGTGGATGGACCATGTCAGTGATGTGATATGAATGCAGCAAGGACACATGTGTGAATTATATTGGGTGTTGTATTTGTACTTGTTTGTACTTACTCCAAATGAGGAAGCTGTTGGTTGAAGTTCAAGATGTAATTTGACATGGCCACACCAACTTGGGTTCTTTATGGTATCTCCATCAATTACATAACACATTTTCCTGATCAGATCAGGGGTCATGCTGGCCATGTCCAGGGCATCCTTTGGTGTGTGCTTGCATCTCTTTGCACTCACTCCTGCTAGAATGCTAGAGACAGACATGTTTTGAATGTTTGAGCTGAGTTTTTGAATTTCACCTCATTCCAATGGTGTAAAATACCTGAAACATTGGCACTGGATGCTCCATGATATTAAGCACATGACTCTATTTTCTATTTGGTTTTGTATTCACATGTTAGAAAGCAATTGAGTGTTGTCTCCCATTCTATGTTTGGTGGTCATGGCTATGTGGGTCTGACCTAAAAGTCAAGATTTCACCCCTTTTCTGAGCTCTGGAATTCCCAATCAATTGGAACTAGATGTTGGATGGCATGGACCACCTGCCCCCAATTTCAAGTTATTTTTGCATCAGCAGATGGTGGAGCAACAAATGTGTTCACCCACTGCATATCTATGGTTTTCCATTCTTTGCATATGAATAACCACATGTTGTTCAGTGTTGTCAATATCTTTGAAGCCTGACTGCAGGGGTGTGCCTTTCCCTCCCTAGTGTGGGTAATTAAAATGACCTCAGATGTTGGTGTTCTTTGCTGCTAGCACAATTTAGCACAAGCATGTGCTCACTGCTCCTGTTGTGTCTTCACATACCATATAAACAAGTCCACTGGATTGCTATGGCTGTGTGGCCTGGGCATGTCCATCAGCCAACCAGTGAATGCTGCCATGTTTCCATCCAGTCCAGTCTTGAAGTGTGCCTCTGTGTGTACCTTCCAGATGATATTGTGATACACTGCAAATGCCACTGGACTGATGATGTCCACATACTGGTATTCAATCTTGAATCTATTCTTTCCTGCCTTTGTAAATGTTGGATGAAGGTCATCACTGATCTGTGGGATGTGGCAGATGAAGCAGATCTTGGTATGGTGTTTCTAACTGTACTTGAGCTTATATCTCCAATCCTTGTATTACTCCCATGTTGCTGGAATCTAGTCTCCAAAACAAAAGTAGCTGGACAATATATGCTAGTCAATAGCATTGTTTGGGTTGTGCATGAGACAAATGCAGCAGAGATGCTGGCAGCTTTGAAGCATGCACTGCATGTGCTTCATCTCACTCTGCTTGCCCATGTCTTGGGCAGTCTTGAGCACCTTGGCTTGTTCTATGGCCTCCATGAACATGCATGGAGTAGTGGTATGTGAGATGCCATGTCACAGACAATGCTTGGTGCCACAGTACACATGCGTCAACTTCTTCTTGAAATCCCATATAACAATGACTTGCCTGCAGCTCTATACAATTGTGTGTATCTGTCATTGGACTGGACGGCTGGTCCAAAAGTAGCCCTGTCATTGAATTTGATGATCCTCTCCTTTCCTGGTTTATAGTTAGACCATTGATCACATGAGGAATTATAGTTCAACTTATGTTCCAAACATGCTGCCTCTATGATATCAATGTCCTGTGAGAGTACCAGCTCCTGTTCACCCATGTAACATGCAAACCTGGGGCCTACTTGTCAGGATTTCCTATACAGCCTGAAATTCACTTACTTCTGATCCTCTATATATTTCCTATTGTGAAACCATTGTGCCTAGAGCCAGACAACCTGGTCATCCTCCCAATCCTATCAAGTCATATTGATTACACAATAGAAATAGAATCATGATGATGTACTTATCTCCTCTGTAATGGTTTGTATTTTGATGTCCAACAGGCATGCATGCCATTCCTCATCAGATTTAGAGATGACAACAATGCTGAGGATAAATCAGAAGCTGTGCCATATATCAACACTACTACTTACTTGTCATTGATATTGAATGTGTGGATGACTGTGGGCTGAATGCAGTTAGTGCCACAGGGTACACCAAGGAGCCACTTGCCACCTGTCATCTTATTGGTTACTAAGTGGATGAGTAAATAATCTTCAAATACAGCTATGAGAATAGGGCAGACCTTGTAGAATGGGGGAGCTCTCCATCACCTGGAAGGCTTCCTTGCTAGGGATAGGATAGTTCACAGGTGTGGCAGCTACTAAGGAGTTAGA
This sequence comes from Xerocomellus dryophilus, assembly GCA_038089495.1. Taxonomy (NCBI): domain Eukaryota; kingdom Fungi; phylum Basidiomycota; class Agaricomycetes; order Boletales; family Boletaceae; genus Xerocomellus; species Xerocomellus dryophilus. Next base: position 36,146 of record JBBPKY010000140.1, read on the forward strand.
CTCAGGATTTTTCAATCTCAAGGTGTTTATGTAGACTCATATTTACAGAAAGCCATTTATCTAATGCTATATGACTCTGGACAATCCTGTGACCCTTTCCTTTTGTTATTATGGCATCAAAATAGTGCCCTGCATGCAACTATAATTGAAGCTTGCACCCAAGGCACCATAGAGTGGTTAGTAGATCAATCCTGGTACTGTGCAACAATGAGGCTACAGGACCCTTTCAAGTATCATTTGCATGGGCTAACTTTCTGTACCACAAGCATGCATTACAACACTCAATATATGCCTGCATTTGAGAATACATATGGTTAATCATCTATGTCATGACACATCTGCTGCTCTAGCTTGCTTGCATAGCCTGATCACATCCCCTCTGTAGGCAGTAAATCAACTGTGTACACCACCTACATCTTTCCATGATCCAACTAACCTAACTTCACAGCTTTGATCTAGAATACTCTCAACAGGTCATGGTGTGATGCACAACTGGCCTTGAAATTGATGGAATTGTGGTCCCATCACATGCCTCCTATTAAAGCACCTCATGAACTCTGGGTTGGATACTAGAAATGGGGACATACACTTCCCTTTCATACCATGCAGACACAAACTGTGACTGAGAATGCTGGATGCTGTCCAAGAGGCATGCAGAACCTCCTAGGAAGATTACAATCTTCTCACTTCCTCCAACCTGCCATGGGACAACATCTGCTGCTTGGAATGATATTGGCTTTGTTGAAGGCAGGGACCTAGCTGCTTTGGAGAATGAGGCTTCCAGAGAGCAATATTCCCCTGTGGTACAAGACTTGAACATCACCTCCACTAACTGTGTGATTTGTCAAAGGTCTCTATGGGCTGCTCAATTGGAAAGAAATGAAGATGACCCACCAGAAATATATGCCAATGATGAACCACCTATCAATATTGAGGAGGACAAGATCATGATTCAACAGGAGACCTCCATCAAGGCCAAGCACCTGAAACAGCTTTTTAGACTCCATCCTGACACTAAGTGTTCCCAATGTAGAGACTTGCTTCCAACACATCCTGTTAGGGAAAGGTTGCAACAGAAGGCCAGAATTATTGGTTAGAAGGCATCACATTCTGCTTTTTCTGACCTACACCACCCATGGCCCTGTCTATATACAAAGGCTGCAGATAGCTGCCCTTTGACAGTTGGTTTGATGACTATGATGGCACACCAGTGTATAAAAGCATATAATCCTATTGTATCTCATATGAATTTGTCATGGAGCCCTACTATTGGCAGGGAATATGGACCATGTTTCATAACCATGAATTGAGACTCTGATCCAGTTTCCATCAGATGTTCTATCTAGGGGATTCCATCAATGTTCTTGATCATGTTCTTGTGGTGGGAGTGATTGGAAATTACAATCCATTTCAGCAGATCTCTAACCATGTGACTGGTAAGATAATCTGGTTGCATTAGCATGTAGTGTGACTAACCTACATGGCCAAGGTCAATACTCCTTGAGGCGCAATACAACCTTGTTCTAAAAACACAGAATTAGGTTCATATGCTTGATGGCTATGTCTATGGTGCTGCAGAGATACTGGCATTGGGTACAGTCGATTCCACAGAGCGGTTCAATGCATTTGTCAGAGATTGGACAGAACAGGGCTATATTACTGTCAACTTGGAACAAGATCACATCCCACTGTGCCCTTCCAATGTTACTGTGTCTGTAGACATTGATAGTCTGGTCTGGATCATTCCACAGCTACATTTTCACAATACCATGGCTATCATCCTCGGTCCTGTCTTGAACAAAGAGGCTTCCATCAACAAGTACAACCATGTCTATGTCAAGATCACTGTCCCACAGTCCAAAGAGGATATAACTTGTCTGGGCAAATACATAGAGTGGTGGTCCTTGTTTTTCGCTCTCAATGCCATTCAACACACCATCTTTAGGCATTGGCACCATTAATGGTGGATCTGGAAGTCTGAATGTTTATATCTTCTTCCCTAGGATGATTCACTATGATACACTCTTTAGAAGGCAAGCAACCAACATTTCCAAGGAAGTCCTTGATTATTTCTGGACACATGTTCTACTCCCTGCCATAGCTGATAATATTGGAGATGCTGAGGCACCTTATGCTGTCCTTACCTTGCCAGAGGTTTGCTACAAGGCAAGAAAAGGTGAAATCCATTAATGTCAACCTGGATGTCCCAAGGCAGTTCCCTTTGCTCCAAGGCTACTGGAAGACATTGTGGAAACCATGAGAACTATTCTAAAGGAGGATTTAGAGAAGCTGACAATGTTTGGATTGTTCTTTTTTGTTGTTGAGACCAAAGGAATCAAGCTATGGATTACATCCTCTGCAAATAAGAAAAGCCCATTCAATCTCTGATATTTATGTTTTCTACTTTGGGCCAGGACCATAATCATATATGCATATTAGAACAATATGAAGGCCTCCAAGCAGAAATAAATCTGGAGAGAACTAGACAGACTCAGATCTGTTTCAAAAGCACATATAACCTTGCCTATGAAGTGGTCTTTCCCAATGACAATACCCCCCCACCTTTGTGATGGACAGTGATGCATATGCATGCAATCCACAGTTCATGAAGGAGTATAACCTTGCCATCAATATGTATGAGGGCAAGGCCAAAGAGCACTCTTATGGTGTCTGTGATAAATAGTGTTTGAGTGGTTTTGCAGCAGTAGAGGTATTGAACAGCCTGCAATCCCTAGTGAGTCCCCTTCAGCTAATATATATTAGCCTCAACTGAGGTCATTATAGACTAACCACTATCTGGAGTCTCAGTCCATGCTCTGGAGACCTTCTGCAACTTGGTTTGACTTCCTTGCCAGGAGGTCTAGGGAGCTGCAGCAAACACAGATCAGTCTATGCTCCATTGAACCATCCAACATGGGAGTGCTCACTGGTATTGTCTGCAACATGATTTGCAGCATCAGCAGCACACCTACTATATTGGACTTTCATGTGTGCAGGGCCAAGGCCGTCCTTTGATTCTCATAGATGTGCAAATGGTTTGGAATATTTTTTCTTCCTGACCTAAAGCTAGAACATATTCCCTGTCTACCAGGAGTGCAGGCTTTGGATAATGGTGAGATTATATGATTGGTTGGTGGAAAGAGTAGAGATCATTGCACCACATCCAAGCAGCTATGGCCAGAGACATTTGTGGCTGCAAATGAAGTTCTAATGCAAGAGCAATATGGCAATGCAGATGAAGATGCATCAATGGATGGTGCCAATGGAAGCAAAGACATAAGCACACATATGGGCAAGGTATCTATAAGGAATAATATTGGACATAATGAAGGAGGTGTGATCATGAGAGATCCTGGGAGTGATGAAGAGGTGGACCGTATGAATGTATACATTGAGAAGAGGGAGGAGGAGGAGGAGAACAGTGATCAAAGTAATTCAGGTTGTAACTCTCAAACAGATTCAAATGATGTTATCCATGAGGATTGATGACACCTACTGAACTTGCCACACTTCACTGGTGATAGCATGCAAGATATGCTTTACTTCATGTAACCTATAGATCCACTAAACTTGCAGAACCTCACCAGAGTTTACATGTTCCTGGCTGCAGCCCATAGATATGCCAACTCTGCCAAATCTATGTGGAGGCATGTTCCCAAGCAGCCAGTAGACCATAGACACATTGCTAGCCATAGTGCATGAATGTGCTGAACCTGCTGAACTCATTTGGAGGCATTCCTCCAGTTAGCCCATAGATTCACTGAACCAGCCCAACCTCATTGGGGGAGTGCTTCCCAAGTAGCCAGTAGACCATGGGCATATTGCTAGCCACAGTCCATAGATGTGCTGAACATGCTAAACATGATTGAATACATTTCCCCAGTTAGCACATAGATCTGCAGAACCTACCAAACAACATTGGGGAAATACTTCCAACATGGCCAGTGGACCATGTATATATTGCTGGCAATAAATAGTCCAAAGGTATGCTGAACCTGCCAACCCCAATTGGAGGCATTCTTCCAGTCTGTCTATAGATCTGCTAAGTCTGCTAAATCTACTGAACCTTATTCGGGAAGTGGTGCTGAACGCCACTGATGGAACTTCAAAATCAGCCTGTAGAACATGTACACTATTGCTATATTTGTATGTCATATGACAGTAACCTCTTTTCCTTCTATTGGTTTCCCAAATAACACTTCATAGACCTGACTGCAATGAATGGGATTAGTGTTTCAAATGCTCCTGTAGCTCCTAAAACTCCTTGCAACCATATTCAAACTTTGGCTAAATCTGTTGTAATAAAATGCTAACACCACCACCTGCCCCTGCTTTCTTTCATCAATATCAATTCATACACAGCACCCAGATAGCTGGATATTGAGGCTCCTTGCTTCTCCATAGCTATCACAAAGTCCTTTAAAACATTTCACAATATTCCAAAGGTTTTTCCAGTTTATATCCACCTCTAATGGATGGAAGTTATTTTTTCAACACTCTAATGACTATAACAACTCCCTGTCATAACATTCAAAGTCTTTCCCACATTTTACACCATTTGATAGTATCCTCTCCTCCCCTCATGTGTTAAAAAATATCAATTCATAGTCTGGGTGAGGAGTGACCTCCAAACATCCTAGTAGCTCTTAGAACCCCTTGCAACAATATGTAGAGCTTTGGCTGATTTATATATAAACTAAAATTTTCTGCATTGCACCTGAAAGAATGGGAATTATGCCTCCAATACTCCACTAGCTATTACAAACCCCTGCCACAACATCCCACTATATTTCACCAAGTTCTGCACTATCTGATAGTACAATCTCCTCCTTTTGCTTGTTGCAGAAATATCAGTGTATAGACTGGATGGGGATTGTGTCCCCAACATTCAAGTCATATTGAAACCCCTTGTAAGAGCACTTGGAACTTTGGCTAATTTTTATATGATAAAGTTTTATCCTTTCCTTTCCTGTTATTTCTATGAATATCAATTCACATACCGTATCCAAATAAATGGGAGTTGTGTTCCCAACACCCCCATAGCCACGATAACTCCATATTAACCCATTGAAAACCTTTGCCAATTTTTACATCACCTGATAGTACCCTCTCTATCTCTTACATGTTGCAGAAATATCAATTCATGGATGTATTTTGATTGGTGAGGGTTGAATTCCCAATACCATAATAGCTCTGGGATTCCCTTTCAACAATATTTAGAATATTGGCTAATTTCTATGTGACTGAATACTAACCTCTGCTCCCCTCAACCTTTCTACGAGTATCAATTCATACACTGTATCTGAATGGATGGATATTGTGTCCCTGATACTTCACTAGCGATTATAACCTCTTGCCACAACACTCAATGGTGTCAATGGTTTTTGCATGTTCACAACTCCCTGTTATAAAGTTCAGAGCCTTTACCAATTTTTACACCATCTGTTACACTTGATCCAGGTAGGGGACAGTGTAGGCTCAAAGTTTAAAGCAAGGGTCAAGGATCATAGGACTTTTACAATGTCTTTTAACAAACACATTTGTTCATTAGGAAGCCAAGGGTGAGGAAAGACAAGGAGTGCACACTCAGAAGCAGTGCAAAGACTTAGAGAAATCTAGGATTGCATCAAGGGATATTGAGTAGGTCAAAGTTAGAGAAATACATGAGGGAATGTTGTCTTTATATAATGGAGATGTGGTGCATGGACCAGGCTGTGTCCATAGTGCTACAACTAAGGTGGATATAAAAGGGGATGCCAAGTCGCAGTGATAGGGAGGAGATGGCTACATAAAGCTACATATGAAGGGAAAAGATGTCCATGAAAGGTAGTTGGAACCAAGATAAGGGAATAATGCACAGCATGTAGGAAAGAAGCTGTATCTAGGTGAAGGGCGTCCCGAAGGAACAGTGCAAAGGTTCTTGAATAAGTGGGAAAGCAGAGAGACAACTAGGATGAAGGCGAGGAAAAGAAGAAATTGTAACACTGTCTAATGACATCCTCTCCTTCTCCTGCTTGTTCTGCCAATATCAATTCATAAACTGCATGCTGTGTTCCCAACACACTAGTAGCTCTCAATACCACTTGCAACAACATTCAGAGCCTTTGCTATTTTTTATAGCATCTTGAACTATATTCTCCTCCCCACTAAACACCTAAAACTGGCTTATCAATTTTAAGTACAATTTACACAAGATGTAAATAATATGGGTGGAGGTTTTCAAGGTGTGAGAATCCATTAGCACCATTTATTTGACCACTGGCAAATTTTCTAATAGTGTATTTCCTGAAACATA
>JBBPKY010000141.1:0-42368 GCA_038089495.1 Xerocomellus dryophilus
TGCTGACGTAGAATCAGGGGTCGGATTCGACCACGTCGCTGGATCACTCGAAATGCACATCACACCACTCCTATTTGGTGCTTCGCAGCTGCACGTCCACGCGTCCGCCATCCTCTCTGATCCCTTGAGATACCTTCGCTTGATCGAGGAAAAGGTTCGTGATCAATGCTGCTCCAGGCTTCATATGCTGACTGTCATTCAATCTGCATTCAGTCGATCGAAGTTGCATTCGCACCCAACTTCTTGCTTGCTAAACTTACACGCGACCTCGAGAAGCGCAACGACCTCTTCGGCACATTCAACCTCGCTTCCCTCAGACGCGTAAACAGTGGTGGCGAAGCAGTTGTCAGCAGCACTGCTGTCGCTTTCAGCAGAACCCTGAAGAACCTCGCGAAGAATGGTGATGCCTCATTCGTCATCTCTGCCGGCTTCGGTATGACAGAGACCTGGTAAGTCACTAGTATGCATCATTATGGCCGCAGTCTAAGTGGATTGTTTCAGTGCTGGATGCATATACGACCCTATTAATTTGTTGACCACACCTCCCGCGTACGAGTTCTTAGAGCTTGGCACCCCCATTGCCGGGTGTGAGATGCGCATCGTGAATCCCGAAGACGGTGTTACTCCTCGGCCTGATGGTCAGAGCGGAGAACTTCAAGTCCGCGGTCCAATGATCTTTGTTCGGTACTACAACAACCCAGAAGCAACCTCTTCCAGCTTTGTCGAGGGTGGTTGGTACCGCACTGGTGATGTCGGGATCATCGAAAACGGCAAGATGAGACTAAGCGGACGTATCAAGGACACTGTCATCGTCCACGGTGTCTCTTACGGTATTCCAGAACTCGAAACTCACCTCCAGATCATCGAGGGTGTCACTCACTCCTTCCTTGCTGCTGCACCCTACCGTGCGCCCGGCCAGGAGACAGAAGGTTTCGTTGTTTTCTACTCACCGACATTCGATCTCAATGGTGAAGATGCTCCCGCCAAGCTCTTTGCTACGCATCGCGCCCTCCGCGATGTCTCTGTGAAGATGATCACTCTCCCACCCCAGCTCATCGTCCCTATCCCCGTAGCTCAAATGGAGAAGACCACCCTCGGAAAGCTTTCCAGGGCTCGTCTCGTCAACCAGTTCAAGCAGGGTGGACTTGCCAAGCATATCGCACACGCAGAGGAGTTGCTAAGCATCGCTCGCGGTGCCAGCTTCATCACCCCCTCCACTGAGACTGAGAAGACGTTGGCTCGCATCTACGCTGACATCTTCAACCTCAATGTGAGCGACATATCTGCCAGTGAGAACTTCTTCGAGCTCGGTGGTACCTCCATCGATGTCATCAGACTCAAACGCGAGGGAGAGTCTGCGTTTGAGTTGCCCGAGATCCCCACTATCCAGATCCTCAAGCACCCCGTTGTTTCCAGCTTGGCGAAATACGTTGACTCCTTGATTTCCAAGGACGCGAGCACCGAGGAGTACGATCCCATCGTCCCCCTCAACCTCACCGGCAACAAGACCCCCATCTTTATGGTCCACCCCGGTGTCGGTGAAGTCCTCATCTTCGTCAACCTCGCCAAGTATTTCCAGAACGAGCGGCCCTTCTACGCATTCCGCGCGAGGGGTTTCGAACCCGGACACCCGTTCTTTGGTTCCATGGACGAGATGGTGTCTTCCTACGCTGCAGCCGTCAAGCGGACGCAGCCTCACGGTCCTTACGCAATCGCTGGTTACTCGTATGGTGGGGTCGTCGCCTTCGAGGTTGCCAAGCGCCTCGAAGCCATGGGCGACGAGGTCAAGTTCACCGGTCTCATTAATATTCCCCCATACATCGCCGACCGCATGCACGAGATCGACTGGACGGGTGGCATGCTCAACCTCTCGTATTTCCTTGGCCTCGTGAGCAAGCAAGATGCCAACGACCTCGCGCCGGCACTGAGGCCCCTCACGCGCAAGGAACAGCTCGACGCCGTTTGGAAGTTGTCTCCTCCGGAGCGTCTCCTCGAACTCCAGCTTACGCCCGAGAAGCTCGACCACTGGGTCGACATCGCGGGTTCGCTGATCGAATGTGGCAAGACATACGAACCCGGTAGCTCAGTTTGTGAGTCGATCGTCTTTGCTCGTCCATCTTCATTGTGCTGACATACTGTATTTCAGCGTCGCTCGATGTCTTCTACGCTATCCCGCTCCGTGGCAGCAAAGAGGACTGGCTGAACAACCAGCTCAAGCCTTGGGGTGGTTTCAGCCGTGGCGAGCCCTCGTATACCGACGTCCCCGGACAGCACTACACGCTCATGGACTTTGACCACGTCCCTGGCTTCCAAAAGATCTTCCGCAGCCGTCTCGAGGCACGTGGGCTCTAAAATCTGTTCGTGGAGAGGCGTCGAGGTGTATTTCGAAAACAAGGGTTGTCTGCCATTCGTTATTCATCATTCAATGTACTTGTACATGTCGAGTGTCGTAATGATACTCAACACGCATACTGGGCCGACGGATAGATTGTTCCAACTTTTTTGTTCTCTATATTACTATTAGACATGTCACATCAGTGTATGTAGTGTTCACTTCCGTAATGGATCACTGCTATCTTATCTTTATCATCATTGTTAGGATCACCCGAACATCCATTGGTGGTGAGTGGTTCGCTAATGCTGCACTTGTCGAGTTTCAAGATCTAAACTGCTGGCACTAAGCGAGCTCGATCCTGCTTGTCGGGAGGTTTCCGATCGATCGATCGATCGAACAAGAAAAGCATCCGCGGAGATATCTTGCGTCGCAGCTAGCTGGGCGAAAAATGCAAGCGATGACTGGTCCGCTGTTCGAGATGAGTTCTCGGGCACATCCCCAGGCCTCGCCGCTGCTCTGAGCACTCTCCGAGGATCACCAGGAAGAAATTCACAGCAAAATGACGCGAGTTAGTGATTGCCGAACAAGCGATTGATAGTCAAGATCGTGTGTGCGATTTGGATGCGCAAGAATAAAGTACAGTTGGTTGAAAGTCGAATCGTCACGGTCGTTCGTGCAATCGTTCAGGTCCTAAGTACTGTCTGAATCCCGTTCAACACGATAGCTAATGAGTAATAACCTTCCGTTCTGACGCTAACCACGTGGCTATTTCGCAGGTCCGTGGCCCTGTCACCAACATGGCAACGACGAGTGCCAGGACGAGCTCAGGGCGTACTGACAAGATGGAGCTGCATTCAAGTTGATGCTGATTGCTGGACAAGGGTACCGTGGCGCACCAATTGAAATCAACACTGGCAATAGTTCCATGTGGGCGGTGACATACGCAGCGAATGGCAAGTATCTCTTGAGCGGCGGATTCGAGAAAGTCCAAGTGTGGCGGGTGCAAGACGGCAAGCAACTGGCGACGATGGCAGCAGGAATGGTCCGTTGTGTCGCCATGTCGAAGGATGGCAGATATCGGATCGCAGCGGGGACATCTGGGGCGACGTAATCGTGTGACTGTAATGGCTCGCTTAGATTGTAGATTGAAGGCCCCACGCCACTGGCAGGCGGCCATCAGCCATTTAGTACTACATTACGCTTCTGAAGCCTTTTTTGTGGATCTATGCGAGGGTTAGCAAGAACTCTGATTGGACCAGAACACCTCGTACGACAAGTACTCAGGCTAGCCTTATATATGGCATGAAATGTAGCATCATGCTCGGCTAGCTTTCCAGATCGGGGAGGCCAAAAAAAGATTTGTTCGGGTCCAAGCACCCGAATAACATGCTTTCTCTGCTAGTTCATATTGTTGCATTGACCCTTTGCTGAAAGGTATACGACCTGTTAACTGCCCCGCTTCCACCGTGACCACTCAAGCTTACCCCCAGTTGTCCGATTCTCAACTCGATCACAATGCGTTTCTCTCTCTTTACTGTCCTCTCTGGTTTGGCTGTGCTTGCTGTTGCCAGTGCCTTGCCACTCGATGTTGACCTTGGCGTTGAAGTTGACGGTGGCATTGATGTTGACCTTGCCAGTGACCTTACCGACTCCCTCGATTTACGGGCCCTGTAAGTCTGATCTCGAGGTTAACAGCTGACTCGCACTCACCAATGTGATAGTCAGCACTGATGTCCCTGAGGATGTCGTAGTGAAGCCACCCAGGATGTACGCTACTACACTGTATGTTTAGTTCATTTCGTTGAGATATGTGACAGCACAATCAGTATGACTCATCAGTATGAAGTAAATAGGTTATGCAGTCAATCTCGTACTGAGGGCAGTGGAAATTACCAGATGATGGTTGTATCAATTTCTTTTCAAGGATGAGTCGAGGGTTCGTGGAAAGGAAATACAAACATGTTTTTACTGCTTGATTGTGATGGGTCTACGATTTGAACTTGGAAAGCAGTTCTTTGCCTGGATACGTTCGTATCAAGTGTTCGGGGGCAATGATTCTATGACGGACGGGAGTGGGTTCAGGTCGTAGGAAATGGGGCGGTACTGGGCGGTCTCTAGCAATTCAGCATAAATCGTCGAGCTTCATCACAAAAATTGCGAAATTAAGATATGTCAATATGCATTCTCCAGTAGCACGGAAAGTCGAGTAGTGCCATATATTGTTGGCCAAGGCGACGACGGAAGAATACATCGTACAAATGAATTCCTCCTGCGCCATAACGAGACGGGCGATGCAAAGACATGGCCATATACTACCCACTTACAATGCGCCGTATCCCTCGCGCCTATAAACGTCGTCATCCAGCTCCTCCCCTTCGTCTGCAACGACGCGGTCTTGGTCCTCATCAGAATCACTGATATCGCCCTGGCCCGAATCTCCATTGCCTCCATCAAGGTTCTCGTCACCCTCCTGCACCGGCTTGGTATATCCCCATGTTTCCAGTTCCCCTTCCGAGTCGCTCTCCTCTCCATCCTCTTCATCCACATCAGCTCTGTCTTCATCGTCCTCATCCTCGACCACTGCCCTGCCTGCATCTTGGAAAAGAATCTCATCCCATTCACGGGTTGCCTTGTGTCCAATACCGCCCCCTCGCAGCCTCATAAATAGGTCACGGTCGGCAAACCTAAAACGAATTCAGTAGCTCGTCACTTGAGTATCGCCCGTACACTTACATGTTCACGTAATAGTACTTCCAGTCTGCGTTCGGGTCATCTTCATCTCACAAACGGCGCTCATCTGATCCTCCAGCAAGTAAGCCATATGTGCGGGAATAGCCCAAGGCTGGGATGATATGTACTCCACGCACAACCGACTCGGGGGCGAGAAAACCAAAGGCGTCAGACAAGTTTTCCTGGTCAAAAAATTGGAGTCTATGGAGCCGTTTTTCGTTCCACCCCGAGGGATAATTGACGTCTCGACAAAACCACCGCACGAACAGAACATTCATGCGGGTGGGTACAGAAAACACCATGGACGGATTGTTGCGATGTTGCACCATCACGTGGAAAATGTAGACGATGCGAGCGTACCAATATGGATGTGTTTTCTTGTCTTCATGCGAGAGAACGAGGATGTCTGGCCGAGTCAAAGGATTGATGGTGTCTTGCTCGTGTCGTAGGTCGTACGTGGTGTAATTTACCCGAAGGATACTGTGGAAATAAAGGAAATTATCTTTGATGTTGATGCATTCCCGATCATCCTCTGAAAATTCGTGCTCATCACCCTCGTACGCGAGACTGCGCGCTCGGGCTAACAAATGGTCCTTGAGTCGCGGGAAGAAATCCTGTAAATCTGGGTTATTTCCATTACCCTCTTGTGAATTCCATCTTACCGTGAATGCGGGATCATTGCAACGTGCTCCCAACCATGCGGTAAGGTCTTTCTTGTCGCGAGAAGATTCAGAAATATGGTAATGCTCGGATGGTGAAGTGCGGGCACGTCGCGGTGGCGGGTTTTCCTCTGTGTTGAGTTGCTTGCGTGCCTCGTCGACCTTCCTGATGAAGCGCTCAATAGCTTCTTGGTTTGCAATACTCTTGACCATGGTGTCCTTTTTTTTTCCTGAACGCGGGAATCTTCGCTTGCAGCGGCGGTGCTCAAGTTCACCCTACCCAGCGGTTAGGTAGTGCGGTTAGGTAGTATAGCAAGGAAGTATATGGTAGTACGTACTATTTGTGTTGAATAATTGTCCATAGTTCCATAGCGGCGTATCGTGTCTGGATAGTCCCCGAGGGCATGAAACTTGTAGGTTGCCAGTTTCAGCTTCTTCTCCCTGGGCTTTGATGCTCCTGCTTTGACCGTGACTGGACGTTTCTGCTTGGCTGCTAGTGCAGCTGTGCGACGACCACGTGCAGCGTGTTCTTGAGGAAGATCAGTTGTGAAAAAATACTCGCATGTTGTATTCTGAAACTTGCGGATGGACTTTCCAAGATACACCGTGGCTGCATCAAAGAACTCAAGGGTCTTCTCGGTATGGAGACGCAGTTTGCGAAAGCTTGCCAGGTTGCAAGGTCGAAAAGAAGGTCAAGGACGATGTCGTTGTGTTGCGCTGGCAAGAGCCCTTCGAAAACAGGCAGAGCGCACTTGATTACAGCATCAATGGAGTATCGCAAGCAAGCCAATCAACACATACCTGAAGCAGGTCCTCAAAGTCTCGCGCAGCCAGCCGTTTCATTGCTGATGCGTTCTTGTGAAAGCGACGGATTGTCCCTCGGCCAAATGTGGGAACTCTTCGGTACCTGAATACACAAACTAAGCCGGAGCACGAACCAAGTAGAAAGCTCATACCTGTAGTTTAGTTCTTGGACTGCAGTACCTCCCGCTGCATACAAAATTCGCATCAAGTGTACGAAAACCGCCTTCCATACTCCCAGCTCAAACTCATGCAAAAGGTCAACGACCAGCATGCAGAAGACATTAAAGTCCTCATCTGAGTCCGTAATCCGAATCTGCTCAGAAAAAGCATTCTAGAACATATTTAGCTCGATGTTTGATCGCCTTTACATCACGTACATAAGTCGGCACAAGGGATTCGTCTTGTAGAAGATCCTGGACACGAACACCATTGATGCTTGCTCCGTATTTAAAGATGAGGTGGCGAACTTTGCATATTTTCTTTCGGAGGTCATTGCCATCCACACGGAGATCGTGCTTGCGCATCATCATGTCCAATGGGGTACCCATCTGTAATACCTTTTCTTTTTCGGCCAAACAGCGGGGACAAAGACACACCCCGAGAAATTTGATGCATACAATTAATACTCTAAGTTCGAGATTAGATTAACAAAAAGATTGATTATCAGGCACTTACTTCTCTGGATAATCCGCCGAGTATGTGTAAAAGCGGGGAAATACCCGACAAGTGACTCCATCGAAGCAAATGATGACCAGACCATTCTGATAAGCTTCTACAAACCTGTCGTTGAGGAGAAGCTTCCATATCGCTTGCATCAACTCGCGCTTGCAGTGAGTAAGGACATCGCTTGATGCTCCGTGGCAAAAGATTTGCTTATAATGGTCCTGAAAGTCGTCGGGTAGCTAGGTATGATACATTAGTACCTGAACGCAATGTTAGCAGCTACATACTGTGGGAATGTAAGCAACATGGTGACATGCGTCCAATGTTGGCCTGCCTCGGATATATTTGGACTGGTTGCCGAAAAAGAGATATACTGGCCAAAGGGATGTGTCGCCAAAGTTCGCAAGTTGTGTGGCATCGGACCACAACATGAGTGGTATAACAATACGCTCGAGATCATCGCCAGGGTCTCGTGGAAGGGAATGTATCTTCTGATACAAATCAAGATGCTCAGGGGAGGAATAGACTTCCCCAAATACTCTGATGGGATTGGAGGTGGGATTGGGCTGCCAATACTCTGCAAAGGGAGTCATGTGAAATGTTGAAGCAATAGGGTCTTGCAGTGTGGTGATGATGATATCAACAAGATCACGGTGATGTACCCCATTAACCTTGAGAACTTGGATGGAGGGATCATCTTCACCAAGTGACCAGCTTGATCATTCGTGTGGTAGCTTCACTGTTACACACGATGTGCTCCAACCATGATTAGTCTTGAATGGATTGTATTCAGCATGAAGATACTTCTCAATGAGCTTTTTCTCGCGCTCATGATTGAAGGTATCATGTGCAGATGGTTGAAACCGAGGGTCCTTGATGAATGACCATAAGCGATTGAGTTCAGCACCAGACTTTGCAGTTGTGCCTGTGTACTGCCAGCACATAAGGATCCCAGTCGTCGGGCTGCTAAATGCTGAATATAAATCGTGTTGCATAATCTGGGCATCTGCTAGGCCACGGATTGTCGCCGATGGGGTATCATCCATCTCTAAGGTGGGTGCGTCAACAAAAGATTGGATCCTCTCTGATCTCGATGGGATATGGGTTGGCTGATTTGGATAGACACGAAAGAGATCCATATTGTCAGGCTGCGTCCTATACTCAACGAGGGGGGGAGCGGAATGAATGGCTGGCTCAGACGTGAGAGAGCAGGTGGATGGCTGAGGTGGAGTAAGGGGAACAGGTGACGGAGCATGTTGCAAACCAACACTGGTTGGCAGATAGTCAATATATCTTGCGGGAATGCGTATAGACCATCTAGAGTGAGTGGTATTGCCACTGGGTTGCTCTGAAGACGGAGACATGGGAATATCTTGCTCGAAAGTGGGCCCTGAAGGGCCTGCTTCATCATCAGCCTGTAAGTAGAGCTGTTGTAACCAGAGTGAGAATGGATGGTTTAACTACGCACAAAATTATCTTGCAAATCGGGGGAAAGACCTCTGGAGGTGCCAACATCACTCGGCAATTGCTGTTGCTCCGATGGAGGAGGTCGATCATCCATATGGCGTCGAGAGTCATTCTGGGTCTTTTTTGAGGTGGGATGAGCTTGGATTTGAATATCTTGTGGGCATTACATTTCGGTTTATGAATATGAAAGCCTTTCAACGTGCCAAATTCCTTGTGACAACCAAGGCAGCAGTGGGTACCATCCATTGTAAACTTCAGAGGGCTCGGATATGGGGTATGAAACCTGAGCGGCCTTATATCACTCTTGGGAGATTGTGGATGTGACAGAATCTAACAGAGAGGCAGAAATGCCCGATGCTCACCCGCTGCCTAAGACGGGCGGAGACGACTGAGGTGCGTGTAACTATAGTAGATATATATATATACTATGGGCGAAGGTATACTCGCATTATGTGATGTATAATATTGTAACGATGAACCTGAATAAAGCTTGCCAAGCATAGAATAGGATAAGCGAAGAGAGTCAAAAGATTAAGTGAAACATGCCGTGATGGTTCCGGTGGTTCCGGTGGTTCCGAGTCTGGAACAGCATGGGAAAAATGTCAGAACCAGTTCCGGAATGGTACTGGTGGTTCCGAGTCCGGAATGGTGTGGGAAAATTCCGGAACCAGTTCCGGAATGGTACTGGCACTTCCGAGGTCGGAACAGTTCCGGCTGGGACCAAACTTACGGTTGAATACTGTCAGGATGCCACACAGACGACTCGCTTTTCATAGGAGATGGCTATATTTGAGTGTCACGAGTTTAGAACATCAGCCATCTGACACCGCAATGAGAACAACATGTTTGCTTGACAAAATTAACAATACAGTTACAAGAGTTGTCTCCACCAACTACGCTCACCCGTAGTGCTGTACACAAGGGATCACCTTGACTGAAGCTGGCAAGGTCCTGAGCACAGTGAAACATGACACTGGCTCCTTGGAAGTGATGGCATGTAAACCGCCATGGCGCCGGACAGGTGGCCAAGGCTGATCGTTATCGAAGAACTTGGGTTTAGGAGGAGGCATGTCCTTGGGAATACCATGGAAAGCCACTGGGACAGCATCAGCCACAAGAGTCTTATTGTCGTCGATTACCTCATCACTATGATTTGAATGAACAATTTGCGAATCAGTTGATAACAAAAATAACACTTACGAAGAGGGATGATGTAGGATGATTGATGTCCCTTTGACCCATGCTTTCCCCACTTCGCACATCTCTTTGGAACTGTCGGCTGGCACAGCGTATTTAGTGACATCTTTGAGGCAAAGAATGATTTTCTATAATGCATGGTGAGTGTAAAATTACGATGTATCAAGCCTGCAGAGAGCGCATACAAGAGGCCCAGGTTGATCGGGTGTAAACTTGATCATGTACGTAGGCCAATTGACAAGGAGATTGTCAACCTCGAGTACAATTATGTTGTTCTGGGCAACTGGGATATCGGGGGAGCCTGACATGGTGTTGGTGTAGAGGAGAGGATCTCGGAGTGATAGATCTTAAGGTAAATCTTATGGTCGTGTCACATGTCATCGGGTCACACGTCACTACGTAACCCTTGATCCTCTCAGATCAGCTCTTTTCTTGACTGTCATCATGGCCCAACCTCAGGCTCCCAGTGATGACACAATTGTCAGCAATACCGAGGGCAACAATGACATCAAGAAGGGAAAAAAAGACTACCAGGTAACCATTGCGCAGGCAATCCACTACACCCAGGCTCACTGCTTTACAGGAAGTGTCAGCAGGCCGACCCATATGAGACATACAATGTAGCAGCACGCACCATTACTCGATGCATTGACCTTTGGTGCAATGTAGATCAAGTTATCGAAACCGCCCAGCTTATCCGGCAGGACGAAGCAAGCAAACACAGTAACCTAGACGAAGATGATGCTGCAAGAAAAGTACACGAAGAACTACTGAGGGACATGCACGTACTTTTCATGTATAGAATGCCAACGATACTGACCATTAGCTGACAGCTCACCCAAGTTGAGGGAGCATGCATCTCGAACGTACTACAAGATGGTCCAATTACTGCCTGGGTTACAAGCACTCATTGAGAACCCAGCAAAGAAAGCTGAGGTAGGAATTATCAGTGGAAAAGTAAAATTTTCATCGTTTATATGCGCATATATTGAGCTTTTTGTCGTTGTCTAGATGAATACAACGATCAAAGCCATTCGCTCAAATGATGCAACTCACCTCAAGACCTACATTGCTCAGTATGCATCTCCAGACCCCTACAAACCTGCATCACTCAATCCACCTATTGTCATCACGAATGGGAGGGCTGAATTGGGCCTAAACCACCCCATCCTTGCTTGGTGGCTTTGTCCTGCAGACCAGCTTGAACAGTTTGACAAGGATCCTCAACAGTAAGTCTCTTCTTGGTATTAATTGTGACCCGTTTACGCTATATTCTAGAGCACGAAAGGACCTCACTTCTGGTGTAATGCCGATGAGTGGCGAAGATTTCCCATCTATGTTTTGGTCAGGAGAGATGCCTGGGAAAGACTATGATCCAGATAATATGTTGCACAGGCTGTTCAAAAGTTATTTCCTCGTTCGGGTATGTCTTATTTCTAGCCAAGATTTCGTGTTGAAGCTGACTTGGATAAGGTTGGACGACACATATTTTTAGGACCATCAAACATATTTGGAGGAGACACACGTGCAACCCGTTCCTGTAATGCTGTGTTACATAACATGTCCACAGTCCAAGCTGAGCATATCAGATATATATGTATTCAGGTATGCCCTTGGCGGTGCTCTCCTGTCCTTCTGACGGGAGTCCTAGGCATGCTTCGCAATCTCTTCCAAAAGTCAGTGGGGGGAGAAGGACAGCAACCTAAGTTATTTCAAGATGTATCACAATATCATCCACTTCATCCGAGATTCTCCTGATCAAGCATGGAGAGATGAACTGTTGAGATGGTGGAACAAGTGAGTCGCTTTTTAATCTTAAATACCATCCTAAACCATTTCAAGGGAGCTTTTTGGAGATGAAAAGGGCCGTGGTGAAATGAGAACACAGACAGATGAGCGCTCAGGCTCTGCAGCACCTGAGCAAATGAGTACGATGCAGAGGCTTCAAGCTCAAATGAAGGTGTGTCTCGCTGCACCCACTCCTTCAAGTTCTCTCGCAATAGATCCTTTGCTCGTATCAGCGTCTGTTCATAGCAGTGAGCCTGCTGGAGCCCTGACGTTATCCATCCCTCTTGGCAGTGCATCGATGGCCGCACCCACTCCTTCAAGTTCTCTCGCAATAGATCCTTCGCTCATGTCGGCGCCTGTTCATAGCAGTGAGCCTGCTGGAGCCCCGACATCGTCCGTCCCTCTTGGCAGTGCATCGACAGCCGTGCCCACTCCTTCAAGTTCTCCCACAATAGTTCCTTTGCTCATGTCGGCGTCTGTTCATAGCAGTGAGCCTGTTGGAGCCCCGACGTCATCTGTCTCTCTTGGCAGTGCACCCATGCCGGGTACTAGTACCAAGTCTGGCATCACTCTCAGTGCTACACTTACTCCTCGCTGTGAAGTTACCCCACTGACAGACATTGAAGAACTTTCACTCCCACTCACTCCCATCATGAACAAGAAAGGAAAGGAAGCAATGGCCGAAAAAGGAAAAGGTAAAAGGCCTGCGAATGAAGGTGGTGGGGGGGCTGGTGCCAGTCGCCCCAAGAGGTCCAAGCACAGTCACGCGTAGTTTGGTCTGTGCACCTCACCTGTATTGTGATCCTGCTAACCCTTGAATGTTGCAGATTCATTTTTACTATCTCCACCACTGCTCTCGGTTGCATCGCTCAAGTCATCGCTCGTCCCATCACTTGTTTACTCAGTTGAAAGCTGTGGTTGCATTCAAGCCATTGCTCATGCCTTCACTCGGTTTCTCAATCGGAAGTCACTGTCGGTCTATTGGTTATCATGTATCAGTCCATTGGATCCAAACCTGGATTGGAGAGCCTCAGTAGAAACGTGTATGAATACATTGCTCTGTCCGTGCCAATATCTCAATGAGAAGAATATATGGCTCTATTCGAGCTCGATGATCCTGATCGATACTAACAAGTCTAACCAATTTCAATATCCTACACTTTTCCATGTATTCCCCCCACCCTCCAAGACCTCGCGGGGTGAGCATCTCGCCATATATTGCCCATCAGATATATATACAGCAATGTATGACATATGTAATTTTTGTGATGTTGCAAACCACATAGTGGAGGAACACCTCGAATGAACTGACCAGGCCATAAAATCGCTGTGCACTGCAAGTCAAAATCTGTCAAACCACCACAAGCTCCCATGCTTTCCTTGCAAAAGGACCGCACTCTTGATCAAACTGACGACTCAGAGCTCCCAATGTTGCCACGAGTCCTAGAGTGGTCCATCACAGCAAAGAAAATCGGAAAACAGGAGAGCATCCATCAAAGTCATTGATGAAGGTGCGACAAGCAACAGGGACATGAGAAAGGAATCAATATTTAAGTGTCAGCACCAGCCGAGTATAGAGATCACCAGGCTGCAGAGTCCCCAATCGAAACGGAACCTAGATGCACCATGTCATAGACTCATTCTGTTACGATTCCTTTTTCTTTTTCCTCTTTTGTCGAAGTTCTCTCTCTCACATTCTAGAACCTTCTCCCCATTCCTGCGGAACGCCCTCTGCCTAAACGTAACTTCCATTTTACACGTTACGCATGGCTACCGTTATCCCGTTGCTGCTTACCATCTATGGACATCTATTTCTGTTCATGCATAACGTTGCGCAGCCTCTTCCTTTCTATCATACAACCCAAGCCTTTCCTTTTTCATCTGCCTCAGCATTTCCACTATGAACACTGCTTGGTCCATGCGCTGCGTCTCCATCTATTTAAGCAGATGACTAGCTACCTGTATTCCTTAACTTTGACCTGCTCAATATACCTTGAAGCAGCCCTCCGGATTTCTCCAAGTCTCCGCCTTACTTCTGAGTAGGCGCTCTTGTCTTCACCACGTTTGCTACTGAGCCCCAGTAGCTCCCTTGGTCTGTGGAAGTCCCAGACACTCCTCGTCCCTCCGAAGGATACCACCTCAGAGTTCTCGTCCTTGTCCCACTGAAGGATACCACCTCGGAAGTCTTAGCCCTTGTACATCGAAGGATATCCCTCGACTCCCTGCATTCATCGAAGTGTCCCTTCGACTCCTTGTCCTTGTCCTCGCCTTCGTCCCCTTGAGCCTACGTTAGTCCCTACCCGGGCCTAGCATAACAAAAGGTCGAAGTTCTCCTGAACGGAGCTACCATCGCTGTAGTCTCCCACCATTGCTCATCGAACCCCTCGTCCCTCTCACTGGTTTCAGCCGCAAGAACCTGCTCCAGTAGAATCTTCTTCCAAGCCATCCCGATCGGATCTCGAGGAGGAAACCCTTGACCCTGACACCTCGCTTCTTTCCCCTCAGGAAGAAGAATTCACCCATGACCTCACCCACCAATTCTCCGCGGGAATCTCCATCCCGAGAGAACCTACACCACCTTCTCCAACCCTGACCGCCGCCGCCCCACTCTTTCCCCTACCACTGCCGCCACCACCTAACCCCCTCATATCCCGCTTTCCACCATCCGCTATGTCCTCCACCAGACCCACTGAACTTCGCATCGGAGTGCCCGAAGCCTTCGATGGATCCTACGAGAAAGCCATGCCCTGGCTTAACTCCGTCCAATTCTACCTCCTTGTCAACCAAGCCGTCTACAGCAACGACGTGAAGAAGATCGCCTTTGCCCTCTCATACATGACTAAGGACTCCGCCCAAACCTGGGCCGCCACCTATCACCAAGCTGCCATCTCTGGCACCACTATCTCCCTTGGTACCTTCGCCGACTTCATCACTAAATTCGAGAAGTTGTTCAAGCACCACAATGTCATGGGAAACGCCATCTCATGGCTCTTGACCAAACGCATGGTCAAGAACCCTAAGAACAACACGTACTCCCCCTCCCTCGCTGAGTATATCTCCACATTCAAAAACAACGTGGCCCTAGCCAAGATCTCCGATGAAAATGTCCTAATCGGATATTTCTCCGCTGGCATTCCCCCTGCGCTTATGCGCCGCATTATGTCCATGGACACCGTCCCTACCAAGGTAGAGGACTGGTACAACAAGGCTGTTTCCTTCCAAACCCAATGGGAACGTGCCAAAGAAATCGCCAAGAGGAATTCCAAGTCCTCTTATCAGACGTTCCACTCCTTCTCCACCCCTGCCAAGACGCGCGACCCCAATGCTATGGACGTCAACATCATCAAAGTCTCCAAGTTGACCCCTGATGAGTGTAAATGCTGCATCGAGAAGAAACTTTGTTTCTGTTGCCGAAAACCCAGCCACACCAGTACCTCCTGCACCTCCTTCTCCCAGAAACCTTGCCCCTCTGTCAAGAAAGTAGAAACCGAGGAACTTCCCAAGCTGGAGGATATCAACAATGACGACGAAAATGTCCAGACTGTTGACTCGGGTTTTTAAAAGGGAGGACTTCTTTGACGCGAGTACCTCCCTCTTCTTCCTCTACTGCCAATGTATCAGTACAAGCTACGCGCTCTATGCAAATTTCCTTGAAACTGATTGTCCCCACACGCACCTTGAAAGCCGTTGAAACCCGAGCACTCATTGACAGCGGTGCTAGCATCAATTGCATCGACTGGGGCTTTGTTCGAAAACATCGCCTACCCACCACCCGCCTCAACAAACCTCTCCGTGTCCGCAACGCGGATAGCTCAGCAAACTCCAGAGGTCTTGTCCTCTTTACCTCTACCCTGTTTATTGAGGTCGGAGGAATCAACCAACAAGTAACCTTCCATGTCATCAACCTCGGAAGCGAAAATGCACTCCTCGGACACCCCTGGCTTGAAAAAGCAACCCCCGTCATCAACTGGACCAAGAAAACCCTCTCCCTCGACAAATCCACTGACCAGTCGACAAAACTCTTCATCATATCCTCCACGGAAAACAAGCGGTATGAGTCCCGCTTCACCCATCCCTCTGATCCCCCTCCATGCCACGTCAACGTCCACCTCATTACCGAAAACCACCTCCGCTCCTATAACGGGTGGAGAACCGAACAACAGTTTGTCGGAGACACCATCCGAAAAGCCACCCTCGACCGCGTAATCTGCAGCGGATCTCGTTTCATTCCCCTCGGATCCCCCCTCGTTGCCAAACTCACCACTGCCACCAAACTCGCTGCCGCCACCGAGAAGGCGAAACCCAAGAAAACCCTGCCCCCCGAATACTCCCAGTTTGCCTCCGTATTCTCCAAGGAGGCCAACGACCACGTTCCCCCATCTCGCCCCTATGATCACAAGATCAACCTCGACGACTCCTTCATCCCAAAGATTGGGAAAGTCTATCCCCTTTCACCCGAAGAATGCCAAGCCACTGAGGCGTTTATCGATGAAAACCTCGCTTCTGGAAAGATCCGTCCTTCCAATCCCCCCCAAGCATCTCCCTTCTTCTTCATCAAAAAGAAGGACGGCGGTCTCCGTCCATGCCAGGACTACCGATACGTCAATGAATACACGGTCCGCGACGCCTATCCCCTTCCTCTGATCTCCGATCTCGTCGATAAACTATGCGATGCCAAAGTCTTCACCAAGTTTGACATCTGCTGGGGATATAACAATGTCCGCATCAAGGACGGACACCAATGGAAAGCCACCTTTGTCACTCATAAGGGGCTCTTCGAACCCACCGTCATGTTCTTCAGCCTAACCAACTCCCCTGCCACGTTCCAACATTTTATGAACAATTCCTTCCGAGACATGATCGCAGAAGGATGGCTCGTCATCTACATGGACGACCTCCTTATCTTTTCCCCCAATGAATCCCTACATGAGGAACACACTAAGCGTGTTCTCAAACGCATGGAGGAACTAGACCTCCACCTCAAACTTGAAAAATGCACCTTCGCCGCCTCCGAGGTCGAATACCTCGGAATGATCATCAAACCCGGACAACTCACTATGGACCCCGTCAAGCTTGACAGCATCACCTCCTGGCCTACCCCCGCCAAAGTCAAGGACGTCAGATCCTTCCTTGGCTTCACTAATTTTTACCAACGATTCATTCCTGACTACTCCAATGTCGCTCACCCTCTCCTCAATCTCACCAAAAAGGACTTCGCCTGGAACTGGACCCCCACTTGTCAAACTGCCTTCGACTCCCTCAAATGCCTCTTCCTCGCAAAACCCGTTCTTCATCTCCTGAACCTTGCTGCCCCCTTTGCTGTAGCCACTGATGCCTCAAAGTATGCCTCCAGCGCCATCCTCCTTCAAACCGACTCCAATGGCGACTGGCATCCTTGCTCCTATCTCTCCCAGTTGTTCTCCCCCGCAGAACGAAACTACGACATCTATGATCACGAACTCCTCGCCGTCATTCGCGCACTTAAATCCTGGCGCCATTACCTCCATGGCTCCCCATTCCCTGTGCAGGTCTTTACTGACCACAAAAACCTCACATACTTCCGTCAACCGCAAAACCTAAACTGTTGCCAGGCCCGATGGCTCCTTGACATTACTGATTTTGACCTCAAGATCATTCATGTCCCCAGCAAACTCCTCGCCGGTCCCAATGCTCTCTCCCGCTGCCCTGACCTCCTTCCCAAGGAAGACACTGATAACGAAGGAGTAACCCTCCTTCCACCATCCCTCTTCGTCAACCTCATCGACACCAACCTCTCCCGCCGTATCATGTTGGCATCGTCCGACGACTCCCTCGTAACCCAAACCCTGCAATTGTTGCAGGAGAATATCCCTGCTATCCTCCGCTCCCACCTTGCTGATTGGAAGATGGAAGGCGGCGCCCTCACCTACAAAGGCCACGTCTACGTTCCCCCTGATGATTCCCTTCACCGCTCCATCCTTCAACGTTGCCACGATCACGAGACTGCCAGTCATCCCGGCTTCCTTAAAACCCGTCAACTTGTTGCTGCTGAATTTTGGTGGCCTGGCCTCGCTACTTATGTCCGACAATATGTTGAAGGCTATGCTGTCTGCCAGCAAAACAAAGTTAACATGCACCCTACTGTACCCCCGATCACCCCCATTAAATCTGTTGCCACTCGCCCTTTTCAACAAATCTCCTGCGACCTTATTACCGATCTCCCCATCTCTGCCGACTTTGATTCCTTGTTGGTCATGGTAGACCATGGGCTTACGAAGGGGGTAATCCTTTGCCCCACCAAGAAAACTATCACCGCCGAAGGAGTAGCCGCTCTTTTCTTCCACAAGGTCTACCTTTGCTTTGGACTTTTTGACAAAGTCATCTCCGACCATGGTCCTCAGTTCGCCTCCGCCTTCGCTTGGGAGCTGGGAAAACTCCTGAAGTACGACCTCTCCTTCTCCACCACGTATCACCCTCAATCCGATGGAGAAACAGAACATGTTAACCAGGAAGTGGAGACGTATCTCCGCATCTTCTGTGGCGCGAACCCCACCTCATGGTCTGATTCTATTTCCCACGCCGAATTTGCCCACAACCACCGCACTTACTCCGTCACCAACCAATCTCTGTTCTATCTCATGATGGGATATGAACCCCGTGCCCTTCCCTCGGTGATCGCCGACTCTTCCATTCCCACAGTAGAAGCCCGCCTTAACTCCCTCTCCGCCACTCGCAACGAAGCCCTCGCTGTCCATGAACTCGCCCGCCAAGTCATGTCTTCTCGTTCTCGCCGAGGATTCAAACCCTTCGCTAAGGGAGACAAAGTCTGGCTCAAAGCCAGAAACTTGAAACACCTTGTGTCAAACCTGAAATTCGCCCCGAAACGCGAAGGTCCCTTCACCATCACGAAGGTCTTATGTCCTATCATGTACCAACTCCGCCTCCCAAACACTTGGAAGATCCATCCAGTCTTCCATGCTTCTCTTCTATCACCATATAAAGAGAACTCCGTCCATGGGAAGAACTTCCCTGTGCCACCCCCTGATTTTATCGATGGAGAAGAAGAATATGAAGTTGAGAAGATCATACGCCACCGGAGATCTCCGAAATCCTGCTCCTTCCTGATCCGATGGAAGGGATACTCCGCTGAAGAAGACTCTTGGGTCCCTGAGCAGAACCTGAAACACACAAAGTCCGCCCTCGCTTCCTATAAGAAGCTCCACCCCTCCGTGTTCTCCTCATCGCCCAACTCTCGTTGAAACTACCATGTCTCCCAATGCCGCCTCTATCATCTCTTCCGTCTCTACAGTTTTGTCTATCCATGATACTATTGTCGACGACATTTCTCGTCCTTCGTCTACAGAACCCCAAGCAGGATGGGGATCCTCTCCCACTCCTGAATCAGATAGTTTTCCTCCTGTGTCTCTGGCTACAATTGCTTCTCCTATTCATTCCGTAACAGTTCCCCTCTACGCCAACCACCTCTGCGATGACTTTCCTGACTCCCCCGACATTCTCCGCCTCTCCAACTATCTTCGGGACTCATCTTTCTCCATTGCCATCGACTCTTTCCTTGACATGGGTTCCCCTCTCTTCGCCCTATGCTGCACCTTCCTAAAGAACTCTACCCTCCGACTCTTAGCCACCAATCTCACGAACTCCCCCCTCCAATCCATGCACTCTCGCCTCATCCGGGATGTCTATTGTGATATTGAAGGATCCTTCCTTATGACAATGTACCAACTTGGAATGTTGGAATTCCTAGACGACATTGACCGCTACATGTGGGAACTAGCCCAACGCCACTCCCCCGACTCTTCTGTCTCTTTCCTCACCACCCCGTCCACGAACACCTTGTTTGTCTCCACTCCCTCGACCAGGACCCCTTCTTCGTCCATCTCCACATCCTCTTCCCCTTTGAACACCGAAGAAGAGGCTGTTTACCAACGGATAGAATCTTGGTGGACCGGCAGCCACGAGATGGTACCACTTTCCCGCACTCATCCCCGATACAACCAGGCGTGTTTCTCTTGCCACCGTTTGGGCCATATGCGTACAGAGTGTCCAGTTTATCAATGTCCTACCTGCCTTAGGTGGCAACCGGGCCATACACAGCAACGCTGCCCCCTTTGTCGTCGTCCCCCACTGCTGTCTCCCTCCACGTCGTCTCCTTCGTCCTCTCGCCGCTCTTCTAGATCCTCCGGGCGCTCTCAACCCCAGGTTTCCTCCTCCCACTGTCCCTCTGGGACTAC
The DNA here is from genome assembly GCA_038089495.1 of Xerocomellus dryophilus. Taxonomy (NCBI): domain Eukaryota; kingdom Fungi; phylum Basidiomycota; class Agaricomycetes; order Boletales; family Boletaceae; genus Xerocomellus; species Xerocomellus dryophilus. The sequence goes on from JBBPKY010000141.1 coordinate 19,875, forward strand.
TAGACAGTCCCCTGTGCCCATCCCTCCTCCCCGTCGTTCTCACTCTCCGTATCCGCACCCTACCCGCCGCCCCTCCATTTGTGAACAATCCCCCATCTCTGATGTATACGAGGACAACAATGCTTTAGGGTGGGACCAGTTCCCCAGTGAGGCCCAAAGCAACATGTGCGATTTCCCCTATGGATCGGTTCATGGCTATTAGAAGTCATCCTACATCGTTGTCTTGGATCTAGTAGGGGGGTAATGTTACGATTCCTTTTTCTTTTTCCTCTTTTGTCGAAGTTCTCTCTCTCACGTTCTAGAACCTTCTTCCCGTTCCTGCGGAACGCCCTCCGCCTAAACGTAACTTCCATTTTACATGTTACGCATGGCTACCGTTATCCCGTTTCTGCTTACCATCTATGGACATCTATTTCTGTTCGTGCGTAACGTTGCGCAGCCTCTTCCTTTCTATCATACAACCCAAGCCTTTTCTTTTTCATCTGCCTCAGCATTTCCACTATGAACACTGCTTGGTCCGTGTGCCGCGTCTCCATCTATTTAAGCAGACGACTAGCTACCTGTATTCCTTAACTTCGACCTGCTCAATATACCTTGAAGCAGCCCTCCGGATTTCTCCAAGTCTCCGCCTTACTTCTGAGTAGGCGCTCTTGTCTTCACCACGTTTGCTACTGAGCCCCAGTAGCTCCCTTGGTCTGTGGAAGTCCCAGACACTCCTCGTCCCTCCGAAGGATACCACCTCAGAGTTCTCGTCCTTGTCCCACTGAAGGATACCACCTCGGAAGTCTTAGCCCTTGTACATCGAAGGATACCCCTCGACTCCCTGCATTCATCGAAGTGTCCCTTCGACTCCTTGTCCTTGTCCTCGCCTTCGTCCCCTTGAGCCTACGTTAGTCCCTACCCAGGCCTAGCGTAACACATTCTCTAATATTTACACAGACAGAGACTCACCTTGATAGGCCCTAGAGCTTGTTGCCCATGTTCTCCAGTTCTTTGAGTCCTTCCAATATCTCTGCTTGCTCTATCATCCAAGTACACAACTCCCACAGATGACGGCGAGGAGAGAACAACAACGACGATGTTTGGTCCGACACTTTTGATGCCTATGCAATTCGCAGGTTCACAGTGCTCATCGTCTAGCTCGCCTCCGACTCGACTCTGATGATCGATGTGCTATCACTGCTATGAATCGCCTCATTGCTCAAGTCCGGTGGTTGGTGCTCGTTACAACACTACCAAACGACCAGGGATAGAAGGCGGCATATACATAGTGCCAGGCAGTAACTTGGCAATCAATAGTACCTGGGAAGGTTACAGGTCACTTCCACAGGTCCACAAGTTTGTATCGGAAGTGCTCCGTTGGAGACCTGTTGCACCTATTGGTGAATGTTTTTCAGAATAGGAAGATCACGAAATTGACTATACTTTCCTACAGGATTTGCACACTGCGCCACACAGGACATCATCTGGGTATGTTGCTTATCATCCACTTGATCAAAAGGCCCTTGTTGAACCTGGTGGTGTCACAGAGGGGTCAATGCATTCCTGCGGGCGCAACTGTTCTTGGATGTCACTGGTGAATATGCAGGTCGCCACTCATTTGTGGAAATGTGCCAATATGTGACTGATCACCTAGGGCTATATCTCGAGACCCTGTAGCTTTCCCCAAGCCCGAGAATTTGACCCGCAGCGATGGATTGACGACAACGGCCAGCTCTGGAACAACATGACTTCATACCCATATGGCTTTGGCCGAAGGTAGGTTGTATCCGCTGCCTTTGATTCCTGAATCGATCTTGATGACATTGTGCATAGACTATGCCCAGGCCAGCAGGTCACAAATGAGTCGCTGTGTATCAATCTTGCACTCTTGCTTTGGTCATTCCACATTGTGGAGAAACTGGATGCGCCAATCAACACGAATGCTCATACGGACACCATCGTCGTGCAAGCAGCTCCCTTTGAAGTGGATTTCATCCCTTGGATGGAGGAGGGCCGGTTGAAGGCGATGATGTCCAAGCCAGTGATCTAGATGAATCAGTATCCCTCTGCCTCGTATGAAATGTATGTTACATCCAAGTTGGAGGGTCTTGTCTGTGTACAACATGTTATGTTTCAGTTCTATGTGCTTTGTCGTATAAATGACGACCTGACAAGTCAATGAGAGACTAGAGCTACTTACCACCCGATTTGTTGGGAAGTCCAGACCTTTAAATTGCTGAGACTATGATTGAAGTCTAGGCTGACTGCATGGGAGTTCAAGACAGCTAAATTCCATAGGTCTCTGCAGCGTCGACAGTGTCACACGCCCCACCAGCACGGACACCATATGCTCACATTGCCGGCGCCCAACCTCCGAAAAATGCTGTCTTCGATGCAAAGAGGCCCTCTATCTATCCAGCACCACCCGCCCGAGCGTGCCCACTGCCCATTGCCCACTAGGGGCCGCAGTGCAAATCACCATATGCCAAGGATTTCGAGGGGGAGGTAATGCACTTTTTCAGATGGATGTCAACTCTGGCCAGTGGCTGGCTTCAAGTTGTGGGCACATTTCAGGTGTGCTGGTGATGAGTGTCGTTATACTGTAGTGCATTTCTACGTGGGGTAGGTGCAATGACATCGTTATGGGTGGTGCTGGGGAGCGCAGGTGCCGGAGCTGTGGCCTGATGGCTTGGCAGAGTAAATCTCAGTCCGTGAAGTTTGATCATGACAGTGGCTCATGGGTAGGAGCAGGTGATGTGCATACTACATACAGTAGGTGTGCACATAGCAGAAGTGAGAATGTGGGCGAAAGCCCCAGAGGGCTTTCCGGCCCGAAGCACTGTGAGGGCGAGCGAGCTGCAAGGGTGGGATGGGCACCAAGCAGGTCACTGAGCGAGCCCATGAGCGAAGTGTGATGGACAAGTGTAACTTGGATGTCCCTGCGAGAGGGAGTGGTGGGTGGGTGCGAAAACAAGGAGCGGGTGAGGCACTCAATGTGAGGGAGCCAGCTCACTGCCAGACGAGATGGCAGACGAGAAGACACGCCACCAGCACCGCCACCTGGCTCACTCCTGCACAGATTACCCTCTGGGAAGTCATGTGCTGCGACAGCCCAGACTACCAACTCTGGATGCGTTCAGACATGTCCAAATACAGCCTGAGTCATCAGTGGAAATCGAGCAGAACCCATGACTACCACTACTTGAAGTTTTACTCACATAAAAGAGAATATCATTACTGTTTTCTCTTAAATCCGAAACCTCTTGCAAATTCGCAATTCCCAAGCAATGCTTCTATCCAGGCGGCACTCCCAAGTTGCGTAACTTGCACCAGCAGGGGAGGTGTTTATATACAAAGGGGGTTATGCACACCTGACCGCCTCTCGTCATCAACCCTTCTCGCTCGCAGCCGCACCTGACAGGCTCAAGCGTGGGCATGCAGGCATGTCCCAGCTCTCCTGGCACATCCCACCAGCGCTCATATTCGTTTTCTCATCTTGCCATCACCTTGCTCCAAGTCCCTCCGTTCGGATGCGTTGAAAAGCATTCAGGTTGGATGTGCAGGAGAAATGTCACTAGCTGTGTATCCCATGCACGTTCCAGGTGCACGCCACCACCTTGTTAGCATGTTGTCAGTTTGATTTGGTCATCCATGTGAGCAGTACGACTTTGTTTTTCGTCGACGTTGGTCTTTCTGATACATGCCTCCACGAGCATGTCATTCCTTGCACTCACATCGTACCTCATCCTTTTCTATCTGTACCTCACCCCTGCTAGGCTGCTCCAAATTCTTCCCCTCCAATGTGGCTATCTCTGCCAAGTGACTTGCAGGGTGCCATTGGGACCCCTGTCCATCCTGCACTGAACACGTCAAATGCACTTGTCGCTGCAGCACTACAAAGCACAAGACGCCCTGTGGCAATGCTGTCCTCGCCCAACGCCGTCCTGGAACCATAAAGAAAGACCACCCTCCAGACACCCTGACTTGCTGTGTGTTCAAATGTGGAGACATCTCACTCCTGCCCATCTCCAAGTCATCTTTCCCAGCATCTTGCATCAGGCACAGTGGCAATGCGCCCAATATTTTTCAGAGGCTCTGTCTCGATGATAGATGTGGCATATAACAAGCCCTTTGACTGTGACTGAACATCCCATTCCCTATCACAAACCTTTCCCCACATCGATCATCATCTACTCTGTCACACCACACACAGCTACTTACTTCTTCGCCTCAAGGCTCTCATCTAAAGAGCCCATCCTTGACGTCACCTCGCATCCGCACCTTGCAAGATGTCAAGCTCTAGGAAACAGGTCCGTTTCAATGACAACAACACTGTTTACTCGCCCCAGTTGGTACCCTTGCTGATGCCCTCTGAGTCGCTGTTACCTTCCTCGGGTGACTCATCTGGGCCTTGTGCCCCTCCCCCAAACAAATATGCCTTGCATCCTCTCCCTGACGGCCCTGTCGCTGTCCATCCTCTCCTTGCATTTCATCCCTACATCCCACCCATCATCTATGATCTCACTCCTTCCGTTCACGCCAGTTCTGCCATTCCCATCGACACTCATCCTGCCACTCTCAGCAATCCTGCCGTTCCCAACCCTTCTGCTTCCACCTCATGTGCTGTTCCTCCCCCCACCATCGCTGCTGCTGCTCTGCTGGCTGCCAAAGAGAAAATAAGCTTGAAATGCAAATGCAAACACAAACATAAACACAAAGTGACAGGTTCAGTCAAAGAAGGCACCGAAGAAGCAGATTCAGGTAGTGCAAGATTGGTGAGAAGGTCTGGTAGTTAGGCGGGGAAATAATTTGGGTTGCCAGTACTTTCACGTTACAATTGCATTTTAATTTTGTCTCACTTTTTCTACTCTGCTAATTCAGAATGCCATTGATTCTTCCCTTTATTGATGATCTAGTGGTTATTAATTATAACACCCTCTTGAATTTGATTCAGATGAATTCTCTAATCCCCCCTTGAGCCATTCAGCGCAGAAAATACTGCAACCTCTGGCTTAGAGTGCAAAGCCCAAGTTGGCCATTGTGCTGGATTCATGGGTGGACCCGATCCTCAATGTGCAGTCGGGCAGTAGCCTTGAGTCAGTCCTAAAATGTCATAAATCCGAATTTGGTCACGAGACTACTCCAAGTTGAAGTCCGCTTGACCAGACACGGTCCAACATGCACACCAACATGGCAATGACGAATACCAGGATGGGCTCAGGCCACCCTTGACGAGTTCCACTTCCAACGGCATGCCTCCACATGACGGCCCTGCCGATGCCCCTCCTCCGTTCGACGTGTCTCTTTTGTGCTTCTATGATGCGGCCCTGGGGCCCTTGCTTTGGCCAGATCCACATTAAAGGGCCTGACCTGAGGTTTTCTAGGCCCAAGCCAGGCCCTATGATACCATCACTACCAGGGAATGGGCAAGCGCTGAAAGCATAAGGCGGTGGAGCGCGTGCACCAGTCCATATCAAGGGAAATATGAATAGACAGGATGTCACAGCTAGTTCGTTGGCATCCCCCATCACCCTGCCACATCGTGTTACTGATATCCATGTGGTCTACAATGACTGGTGCATACTGACAAGATGGAGTTGCGTTGACGCTGATCGCTGGACAAGGGTGCTGTGGCACACCAATTGAAATCAACACTGGCAGTAGTTCCATATGGGCGGTGACATTCACAGCAAATGGCAAGTATCTCTTGAGCGGCGGATTCGAGAAAGTCCAAGTGTGGCGGGTGCAAGACAGCAAGCAACTGGCAATGATGGCAGCAGGGATGGTCTGTTGTGTCGCCATGTCCAAGGATCGGAGATGGATCAGTGGGGACATTCTGGGGCGACGTAATCGTATGGAATGCAAAGGCATACGCAAAAGTCATCACGCATAGGGATGACAACAGCAACATCCACACTGTCGATTTCTCACCTGACTCGTCGCAGCATCAGAGATATCTCAATGGGTAAATGAGTCGTTGGTCTGCTCAGCCACAAAGATACTGTGATCACAGCAAAATTCTCACCACAAGGCAATCGAATCGCAATGGCCACTGAAAATTCAGTTCGAGTCTACGATGGCAATGATGGCCACTTGCTCGAGAGCATTCCAGTGAAAATAACTTCATATTACAATGCTGGTCTCCTCTGGTCAAATGAAAAGCTTCTCATCGTATCTGATGGTAAAATCAAGAAGATCAAACTTCCATCCACAGGCCCCCCCTCAGATTGGCTAATTCCCAATATCAGCCAATTGTTGCATGGAATTTCCCTGCCGCAGCACAGGGAATTCGTTGCATGCGTCATACCGTCACGTTTTGGGATATGTCCGAGGAACACCCCGAGCCTCGTGTTATTGTCCTTCACCTTCAAGACATACATTCAATCGCACTCTCCCCGGATAACCGCTTTGTCACAATTGGTGGCGACAGTGGGAAAATCGTTATTGAGAGTCTACCCTATATCAATGTACACGTCACGTATTACTGGATCGTGGTGTACTTGAATAATCTTACCACCAAATCACATTGACACACTATGTTAGGCATCGACTTGCGACCCAAGACAACAAAACGAGCAGCCTTGGACCTCAACTGGCCATGACAGATTTGGTTATCATGCCACTGAAAGCGTCGCACTGACTTCTTCATTGCGTGGTGGTTACAATGAAGAACAACAATGACCTGGCTTTGGATGAATCCAGTCGACTTTCCAGAGAATCAGTTCGGCCCCGCCTGGCTGATCCTCGGTGTCCAGGTCGCTCCCAGTTGCCAATGAGAGTGGATACTCCAGATCCAGAACAATCGAAGGTATTTGTGAGCAAGCACGTGCGAACGAGTGCTCTTGGACCCAAGGTTCGTCATACCTCAAGCTTGTTTGCAGTTACTCGTCACACGTTACAGTGTAAATTGCCTACCAAGGCTGCAGTCCCCAGCCACACGAACAGGGACACCTCCCACAGTGGACAAGGCACTACAGATTTAAATGAATCGGGCTCGGTGACTAATCCTTGTGATGGTAAACCCCGTCATGAAAAAACTTATTTCCTGTTTGGCACAACAAGTGAATGTTGGATCCGATCCCCCAGGCAGGATCTGTGCAATGGTGGGCGTACTACACCTGAGGTAACACTGTTGGACTTACGGCAGATTAGTATCGGAAAGATACTATTGCACTCAGGTTCCCCGCATGGGTGTTGTATTACAGATTGGGAACTGGGGATGGGACACATTGATTTGGGTGATTTGGTACAACACATGTATACACAGTGCTGGACCGTGTGTATTGGGGCTCAACTTGAGCGCCATTGGTGCATTCCTGAGCAGGCCCACCCACTTGCCCCTGATGAACCTGCATGTATGCACTTTGATTCAACCAGGACCTTTGAGCCTGGTGTTTCGATGAACGACGACGATATGCTCTCTCTCCTGGAACCTATATCACCAAGACTCAACAATCCCTCACATCCAGAAGAAATTTAATGGCACACAGGCTCGTGATAGTGCACGCCCAAAACGTGAGGCACATATAGTCATTGGTCTGCTGTTCGCAGTGCATGCCTTCTGAGACACCATGATATGGCACTTGACGACCTTGCTATCCGAGGGGGTGGCTGACACCATTAGTTCATTGCATTGCTTTTCTCCAGCTTCAGCATCAAAAGTGGGAGTGGCATTTCACTTCTGCCTGTGAGCGGCTGGACTAAGCCATTTTGTTAGCGGTTCTGGCGGACTAGCAAGGACCGCACAAACCCCGTCTGGGGCAAAAAAGGCAATGCAGTGAACGTAAAGCGCGCACTCAGGCATTGGTTCTCACTCGCTTCCTACATTCCAAACCCTCTCGATGTCTTTCTGAGCATATGAAAGTATCTCCACTGTTGACCATCTCGTTGTGCTTGCATTGATGGCTGCTACCGTAATGGTCCTTTACAAGAGGCATCAGGCAGCACTAGCCTCTAAGAATGGCATCCCTTTCCTGCCTGGGCCCCCTGCGCAGTGGTTCTGGGAAAATGCGCTGCCCTCTGTAAAGTAAGATCTCACACCTCCCTCACACCCCAATCAACTCGACTTGTTTGCTCCACAGCATCGCATGCACCCTGGCAGACTGGGTTGCAGAGTATGGCCCTGTCGTCACATTATGCCAGGGTAGTCATATCATCATCGTCATTGGGCATGTGGATGTACGATGTAGAGCACATTCCGGCTCTAGGTTCGTATCGAGCCTTTCTGAACCTTTCCGAACAACTCTGGACTGTATGTCCGAGTTAGACCGGTCCACTCCGAGCCCATTCACCAGTAGTCCGGAGTCTGGAGGTCCGGACTTGCATTAGTCCAGTCGGACTAACAGTACCTCCTCTAGAATCACCCGTTTTGACATTCCTGTTGTTTTTTATCATTTCAGATTCATTTTTAGAGTTCACTGAACCTTATACATCATAGCTACACAGTCCTGGGCAATTCCCGGACTATAAAGAGTTTGTACCTAGCATTTTGAATGCATCTTTCTACCTTTCGAGTTACTCCTGACCATTTCACCGACCATCTATCGACTTTCCGCACATCCGAGTTCACCACAGAACTCGTCGACCACTCCTCCACTTCTCCCCAATGCTTCCAACCATCCAGACTTTGTCCGCTCTACTTTCCCATGGTCTGGACTAGCGTCAGACCATCAGTATAACCCTTTCCCTTGCTTTCCTCGACCTGGGACTTCACTTACCAACTCTGACCCTCTTTGGGGACAAGCATATTGCACCTACAGATCCCCTACACCGTCTAGGTTGACTTACCCACACAGTCACCTTTAGTGTTTTACAACGATCCCTGTTTCGTTCAATGTATCATACACGCTGATTGTGCCTTGTGGTGCCGCCCTGCATGTCTGTTTGGCAACCTTGGTTTGTAATCGTCAATTCAGACAAGATAGGCCATGGCCGAGATCATGGAAAAAGAGGGCAGTGCACTCGCAGATCATCCCCACTCAATCCCTGCTAGTGAGATCCTATCCAAGAGTATGTGATTTGTGCTCTTGCATAGCGGCGAGTGGCTGCGTCAGTATAGGAAAGCTGTGCATACCCACCTGCAACCCAAGGCAGCAAAAACCTATCATGACATACAGCTGGAAGATGCAAAGAACGTCATCACAGATATCCTAAATGACCCAAGGGGCCACTGTGCACACGTGCAGTGGTGAGTACACATTCGGTTAATGTTCTCGTGAGTGGGACTTGCTTGAACCGGCACAAAACCTTGCAGGTCTTCTGCATCGGTTATTCTGCGTTTGGCGTATGGCAAGTCAACGCTGACATCAAATGACGATCCAGAGGTTGCTCGTGTTCACCAAGTAGTGCAAAACGCTGAGCGTGCGATGCATCCTGGAGCTTATCTCATGGACCGTATCCCGCTGTTGAAGTATATTCCTGGATATGGACATGAAGTAAAGGAATTTCACAAATTTGAGATCAAACTATTCAGAGAACAAATGGACCATGTTCGGTCGGAAATGGTGAGCACAAATTCACTGAGAAAACTGAGTTACGACTCATGTTGGGCATATAATCTCGCAGGAAATGAATCACAGTGGAAGTTCAGTCATGAGGACGCTTCTGGAACACTCCAATGAACATCTGCTCTCCAGGGATTGCACGAGACCTAGACAAGTACAAGCTCAGTGGTTACCACAATAATGGGAACACTATATTAATACCTAGATGAGTACAAGCTAGGTATGATGAGTGACAAGATGCTACAAGATATTAGAGACTTGACATACCTCAGTGGTTACCACAATAATGGGAACACTGAGGAAGATGAGTCTCAACGACGCACGTTGGCTACAACAAGATTACGTAAGACAGAACTGTACAGTTGTGGCTGTATGTGGCGGCAAGATGATACCACAAGATGAAAGAAAGGAAATAGGAATAATGAATAATGCTAACACACCCCCTTCATTAAGCCACCATGCCAAGCATACATAGGAGTTTGACGAAGGCCGGGCGTGGTAAGGGTTTTGTAAGAATATTGGCAATGTTCTTATGCGAGGGTACCCAAATTAACTGAAAGATATTGTTATCTATGTGTTCGCAAATGAAGTGATATCTTAAATCAATGTGTTTGGAACACTGATGGAACTTAGCGGCAGTAGAAAGAGCAATTGCACCTGTGTTGTCGAGGTAAATTTTGATAGGCGATGTGAACAGAATTGCCAACTCTGTGAAGAGTGAGTGGGGCCATAGCCCTTCCTGAATGATGTGCGTTGCAGCCATGTATTCAGCTTCAACGAATGAGAGCACAACTGTCACCTGCTTCTTGGAAACATGTGAGATCAACCCTCCAGCATAGAACCATACATAGCTTGAAATGGACCTCCGTCCCACTTCATTTGCCCAGCTTGCATCTGCATACGCATGGAGTTCATCGTCTGTGGACTCCCCTCCATATTGTAGATGCAGGTGTAGGGTGCCGGCTAGATAGCGGAGCACTCACTTGGCTGTGGCAAAGTGCCTGGGCTTGGGGTTGGCATTGTGTTGGGCTAGCGAGTTCACAATATATGCAACATCAGGACATGTGTTGATGGAGAGATAGATGAGTTCTCCAACAATTTTTAGGTATGACGAGCGTAGATTTGGGATTTCAGGATATGACCCAGTGGCATCCCTAAATGGGGCTTTGGGATCAGTTGGGAGTAAGACTGGGTTGCAGCTCGATAATCCATACTCCTGGAGTAGAAACGTGATGTAATTGTTTTGGTGGATCCAAAGTTGGTGCGTTTCGCAGTTCCACTCGAATTGGACACCTAGATATTTGGTGACTGGGCCTGGGTCTTTGGTCCTGAGTCTCTCTGTGATGCTCTTTTTGACCTTTTCAAGGAACGGTCCCGAGTTGCACACACCCATTCCATCATCAACATGCCAACCAATGTAACAATGAACCCGTGTGATTCCTATGGCAAGCTCAGCAATCCCTTCGTAGTAGAAGAGGGCATGGTCCAATTCCACTCAGGTGAATCCTAGGTCTGCCATGACTGTGCACACCTGTTCATACCACTCGAGTGCTGATTGTTTCAGCCCATAGATAGAGCGAAGCATTAGCCACACTACCACTTGCCAATCACCTTCTTCAAATCCCTTGAGTTGCCGCATGTAGATTTCCTCTTTTAGGGTACCCCAGAGGAACGCTTGTTTAGCATCAAAAGTGTCAATTTCCCAATCATTTTGGCATGCGAGAGCTGCAAGAAGGCGGACTGAAGCTGGTTTGATCACAGGAGCGAACGTTGCACCATAATCTACCCCCGGGACCTATGAGAAGCCTTGAGTGACGAGTCTTGCCTTATGCATGGGGCCACCTTTGTTGTCTTCTTTGAACTCGAGGACCCACCGGCACCCGATTGCTTTGCGGTTCGAAGGTAAGGAAGTAGTGGTGTAAACATTCATCTCTTTCATGATCTGAAGCTCAGCCTTCATAGCTTCCAGCCATTTCTCTTTGTCTGTGCGTTGGATTGCTTTCTCATAGGTCGCCAGTGGGATGCTCATGTCATAGTCAGGTTGCGTAGGATCATGGCGCTTGTCAATTCAGATGGTTATGTGTGCTTGTTCGATGACCGCTTCAGCTGCGGCGTCAGGTGAGGCTTCGTCTGACTCAATTGGTTTCGAAGAGTCAGCGTCTTCATCCTTCTCCTCCACCCCCTTGCTCAATGACCTCACCCCCTCAGCAGTGACCCCCATGACTTGCGCAGTCCGCTTTGCTCGCAAGGCCTCTAAACGAGCGCATGTGGCTGCGTGCTCCTCTGCATATGCTCTTCCGGCTTGCGTGAGCACCCACACTTGTGATGGGCAATCCCCAACATCGTTTTGAGGCGAAGTTGGTGGGGCATGTGAGGCTGGAAGTACAGCTGGCTCAGATGAAGCCGCAGGATCGGGGCCTGAGCTTGCACCAGGTGAGCCTGTCTCGTCCTCATCATCATCGTCCCCTGCAGTGCCGATTAGAGTGGGTAGTTGCTCCTCAAACATGACATCTCGGGCAACAAAGAAGGTACCATTCTCAGCGTCACGGATGCGGTAGCCCTTTGTGCCATCAGGGTAACCAAGGAAAATAGCACGACGGGAGTGGGGCCCAAGCTTAGTTTGCAACTTGCTCAGGATACGAGCCCAGCAGCATGAGCCAAAAACACAGATGTGCGACAGGTCTGGTTTGGTCCCATTGACAACTTCGTAAGGTGTTAGACCTGGTGGCAAGGAGACAGACTCGGTGCAGTTCCAGAGGTATGCTGTGGTGAGCATGGCTTCTCCCCAAAGATTGCTTGGAAGGCCTGCGGCCTCCAGCATGGCAAATGCTCGACCCTCCAGTGTACGCATGGCGCACTCCACTTTCCCATTTTGCTGGTGGGCGTAGGGACTGGCAAGCTGCCATTGGATCCCACACTCCTTGAGCACTCGTGTGAAGGCTGCGCTGACGAACTCTCCTCCATTGTCTGACCGAAAGACTTTGACAGTACGACCAGTGTGGTTTTCCCAAAGTTTTTGGACGAGCTTCCAAGCCTGAAGAGCTTGATCCTTAGTGGCGAGCAGCTGGACATTGAGTAGGTGGGAGTGGTCGTCGAGGAAAACAATGAAGTAAACTTTGCTGTGGGAAGTGCATACGGGGAAGGGGCCACATAGGTTGGAATGGATCAGATCAAGCATATGGGATGTGTGGGGTGATTTCGATGGTGGGTAGGGCTTTCTGGGGTGTTTGGCCATGATACACACCTCGCAGCGACCAAGAGGCTGATCCATGTCGACAGTTACACCCTTCGCTATAAGGGGGAGGCGCTTCACAGAGTTTCTCCCTGGGTGTCCCATGCGGGCGTGCCATAGGTCCCACGTCAGTGGGGATTTGGCGATGGCACTGATCTCCTTTGTGAGCAATGGGGAAGCGGCAAGTTCATTCGGGTGAAGCAATTGGAGGTTGATGTAGAATAAGTTTCCAATTGATGGAATGTAGCTGAATGCGTTGCCATTATGAGAGAGATGGCAATAAGTCTCCATTCTGGAACTTGACCCTCTGAATGCACAGTCCCAACTGCGATTAAGCATCCGCCCAATTGACATGAGGTTGAGGAGGGCATTTGGGGCATGTAAACAGTCGTGGAGAGTTAGCCTGTGCTTTTCCCCATTCAACACCAATTCAGCTATGCAAGTACCACAACCAGTCGTAACGAGTGATCTGTGATTGGCCGTCATTACTGGTGGATGGTCTTCCTCCTTGAAGTTGACGAAGTATGCACAATCCATGATGAGGTGTGAAGTAGAGCCAGAGTCGAGGATTGTTGAAGAGACAGATGCATGACAACAAACATCTTCTTGCACTTCGACGATGGCTGCGCAGGACAAATCTTGGTGGTGTTCAGTGGAGGTGGAAATAGAGGTAGAGGTTGGTGATGGTGAGGCCGAAGCTACTACAGCTGCGGTTTCGGTTTTGGGATTTTTGTTGTGAATCCAGGCCGGTGCCTTACTCTCCATTCCTCCGCTGGGCCAGTAATAATGCATGTGGTCGTGGTTATCAGCTTGTGGTAGTCCAGCACAAAGGGGATTTGTGCATTTCATACCCTTCGGATTGTTCCTATGGATGCGCAGGCCAGTGGTGGGATTGACTTTCAGTGCAAACGGTGGGGTGATGGCCGCATTGGCATACTCTGAACCAGGACCAGCTAACTTTTGCCTTCCAACTATTGCATTTGCCTTTTCAGTGAATAACTTCGCAACGTCTTCGAACATGAGAGGAGTGGAGATGGAGGTGGTTGTGCTGGATGTAGTTGTGCCGGATGGGGTAGACATGTGGTTCATGGTGAACTCTTTGAATATTTGCCACTTGATGACATCTGGGAGACCCTGGAGAAGGTCGAAGATTGATTCATCGTTGGAATAAGTCATGCCCATTTGAATGAAGCAGCGACGTGCATCTTCAAAAACTCTAAGGTAGTGCGATGCATCTTTGGCGTCTTTGAGCTTCTCGGAACGAATCCTGGAATGCAACTCATATTGAGACATTAAGTCATTACGGGAGTAACGCTAAAAAAGAATCTCCCATTGCTCGTGGACTGATTGAGTGTCACTCAATTGACTGGCGACCACCACAGATATCTTCCTGTCAACCAGTGCCTTGGCTTGTGTGTCTTTGGCCAGCCAGTCTAAAATTTTCTCCTTCTCGGCCTTGGTAATGGCCTTACTAGGATTGGCCTGGACAGGTTGGAACAAAGCTAACTCTGCAAGGTCCTTGGGGTCTGTGCTGGTGCTACAATGGTTCCAGAGGCATTCTCCCTTTAAGGCAAGCATCATCTGTCGGCACCACTGAGGGTACATCTCGGCCCCCAAAAGTTCACAGATGTGATCATATTTTCCCATGCCTGTCAGCGGTTGCGATGAAAAGCGTCTAGCGTGGATATTAAATTGCTGTGGTATTAAAGCTGATGTGAGCACCTCAATTCATCTAGACCCCATTGTCTTGAGCTCTGCCCGATCAGAGCTCAGGGCTCATAACCTGTACGAGACCTAGACGAGTACAAGCTCAGTGGTTACCACAATAATGGGAACACTATATTAATACCTAGACAAGTACAAGCTAGGTATGATGAGTGACAAGATGCTACAAGATATTAGAGACTTGACATACCTCAGTGGTTACCACAATAATGGGAACACTGAGGAAGATGAGTCTCGACGACGCACGTCGGCTACAATAAGATTACATAAGATGGAACTGTACAGTTGTGGCTGTATGTGGTGGCGAGATGATACAACAAGATGAAAGAAAGGAAATAGGAATAATGAATAATGCTAACAGGGATGAGATGGCTTACCTCGCTGGAAGCCTATTTGCTGCTGGGTCAGGGACAGTACGTCCCATTCAATTGGCCACGACATGAACTAACATCGTCTGTCACAAGAGTGCAGCTGCAATCACTAACATGATTATGGCTGTTGCCTGTTATCCGGAAGCGCAAAGACAAGTTCAAGAAGAGCTGGATATGGTCTTCGGAAAAGATAGAAGTAAATCTCGACATTTTGGTAGACAATTTGATAGTCATGAATGTTGAACAATGTTACATTAACCCCTACTCGGGAAGGCTACAAGTCGCTTCCTCAGGTCCACGTGTTTGTATCAGAAGTGCTCCGTTGGAGACCTGTTATACCCATTGGTGATTGATTTTCAAAAGGGGGAGCTCACTACATTGACTCTACTGTAGGATTTGCACACTGCACCACACAGGACGTCATCTGGGTACATTGCGTATCATCCACTCAACCAGAGGGCCCTTGTTGAACCTAGCAATATGACAGAGGGGCCAATGCATTCCTGCAGGTGCAACTGTCCTCGGATGCCACTGGTGATTATGCTGGCCGTCATTCGCTCGTGCTAAACTGCTAAGATGTCTGATCACCTAGGGCTATATCTCAAGACCCTGTGGACTTCCCTGAACCCGAGAAATTTGACCCACAGCAATGGATTGATGACGACGGTCGACCTTGGCGCAGCATGACCTCCTACCTGTTTGGCTTTGGCCGAAGGTAGGTTATATCCATCGTCTTTGATTCCCGAAGCAATCCTGTCATGTCACGAATAGAGTATGCCCAGGCCAATATGTTGTGAACGAGTCGCTCCATATCAATCTTGCACTTTTGCTTTGGTCGTTCCACATTGTAGAACGACCAGATGTACCGATCAACATGAATGCTCATATGGACACTGTTATTGCCCACGCAGCTCCCTTTGAAGTGGAGTTCATACCTCAGATAGAGGAGGGCTGGTTGAAGGAGATGATGTCCGAGTCAGTGATCTAAATATCATAGCCGGTACTCATACGAGCTTACACATCTGAGTCGGAGGGGTCTGTACATCTGTTACGCTAGGCCCGGGTAGGGACTATCGTAGGCTCAAAAAGGTAAAGGCGAGGGCAAAGAGTCGAAGGGACACTTCGACGAACGCAGGGAGTCGAGGGGTATCCTTCGACAAAAGACAAGGACTTCGAGGTGGTATCCTTCGAAGGGACAAGGGTTGTCTGGGACTTCCGCAGACCGAGTGAGCTACTGGGACGCAGTAGCGAACGCAGAGAAAACGAGGAGCGCCTACTCAGAAGTAAGGCGAAGACTTAGAGAAATCCGGAGAACTGCTTCAAGGTAGTATTGAGCAGGTCGAAGTTAAGGAAATACATAAGAAGGATCGTCTACTTATATAGTGGAGACGCGGCGCACGGACCAAGCAGTGTTCACAGCAGAAATGCTGAGACAGATATAAAGGGAAAATGCTAAGTCGTACGATAGAAGGATGAGGCTGCGCAAGAAGACGCATGAACAGGAATAGACGTCCGTAAAAGGTAAAGGGGAACAGGATAAGGGTAACCATGCGCAGCGTGTAGAAGGGAAGCTGCGTTTAGGTGGAGGGCGTTCCGCAAGAACGGGGCGAAGGTTCTAGAACGTGAGAGAAAGAACTTCGACGAAAAAGAGGAAAGAAAAGAAATCGTAACAACATCCCTGATAAAGCGTCTTTCCAATGTTACACTGCATAGTTGGAGCATCTGAGGTTTTGAAGACATGCTAGCAGTGGGCACATGCCATGACCAGTAGCGATCCAGCCTGCAAGTTCGTTCTCCCATAATCTCAGACGTCATACCGACTCCGATCTTCATCAGATAGCACTTTAGGTTCCCTAGTGATTCATATGCAACCAATGATCCAGAGCGAGAGTGCGTAACCGTACAGGATCTGGAGAGGCCGTTGACGACCCAAACTTTCAACTTGCACCGTAGCACCTGCCAAGGACAAGGCCATTGAGAAGGGCTATCTTCTGGCCTCCGATGTATTGGGTCTGGCCTGGGCTTAGGGAGCCTGAGACAAGTTCAGTGGGACATGTGCCCAATAACAACTCACACAAGTCACCAAATGCGACAAAAGGGTCCTGTGTCCATTTGCTTGACACCATGATATTCAGGCCGTGAGAACCCTCCTCCAGGAGCCTGAGGAAGTCGGAGAACCCTCTCGATGTCTTTGCAAGTACTCGAAAGTATCAGCATCTCCACTGTAGACCGTATCGTCGGAGTTTTGATGGCTGCCACGGTAGTCTTCTTGTACAAGAGGTGCCAGGCAGCACCAACCTCTAAGAATGGTGTTTGTTTCCTGCCTGGGCCTCCTGCGTGGTGGTTCTGGGAGAACGCACTACCCTCTGTAAAGTAAGATTGACCACCTGCCTTACACCCCAATCGAGTCAACTCATTTGCTCTCCAGCATCGCACGCACCCTTGCAGACTGGGTTACAGAGTATGGCCCTGTCGTCACATTACGCCAGGATAGTCATATCATCGTCATCATTGGGCGTGTGGATATACAATTTCCGTTTTGTTCAATATATCCTGTGCACTGATCGTGCCTCGTGGCGCCGCCCCTGGATATCTGTTTGACGGCTTGGCTTTGTAATCGCCAATTCACATGAGATAGGCTGCAACGGAGATAATGGAGAAAGAGGGCAGTGCGCTTGTGGATCGTCCCCACCCGGTTGCTGCTGAGTTTCTATTCAATGGGTTGGGATTACTGCAGTTGCATAGCGGCGAGCGGTTGCGTCGGTTTAGGAAAGCCGCACACACCCACCTGCAATCCAAGGCAGCAAAAGCCTACCAAAACATGCAGGTGGAAGATGCAAAGAACGTCATATGCAAAGAACGTCATCACAGATATCCTAAATGACCCAAAGAACCACTGTGTGCATGCAGAGCAGTGAGTACACATTCAGTGGACTCTGGCGAGAACTTGCTTGATCCAACACAAAACCTTGCAGGTTTGCTGCATTGTTTATTCTGTGATTGGCCTATGGCAAGTCGACACCAACATCAAATGACGATCCAGAAGTCATCTGGATCCACCAAGTGGCGCAGAACTTCCAGTGTGGGATGTGTCCAGAAGCTTACCTCATGGACCATATCCTGTTGTTGAAGTATATTCCTGGATATGGATGTGAATTGAAGGAATATCACAAATTTGAGCTCTCACTCTTCAGAGATCAAATGGACCATGTTCAATCAGAAATGGTGAGCACAAATCCACTCAGCTAAATTTGGCGTCGGATGTACAATCACTTTAGGAAATGAATCACAGTGGAAATTCATTCATGAGGATGCTTCTGGAGCACACCAATGAACATCTGCTCTCTAGGGATGAAATGGCTTATCTTGCTGGGGTCCTATTTGGCACTGCGACAGGGACGGTATGCCCCATCCAATTGACCACGATGTGGATTGAACTAACATTGCCACAAGAGTGCGGTTGCCATCACTAACTTGATCATGGCTGCTGCATGTTATCCGGAAGCGCAGAGACGAGTTCAAGAAGAGCTGGATATGGTCTTCAGGAAGGATAGAAGTTAGTGTCAACACTTTGATAAACGCCTTGATAGACATGAATGTCTAACAACAATAGATTAGTGCCTACCTGGGAAGATTACGAGTTGCTTCCTCAGGTCCACGCATTTGTATCAGAAGTACTCCATTAGAGACCTGTTGTACCTATTGGTGAATGGTTTTCAGAAGAGGAAGATCACAAGGTTGACTCTACCTTCGTGCAGGGTTTGTGCACCACGCCACACAGGACGTCTACTGGGTACGTTGCATATCATCCACTCGATCAGAGGCCCCTTGTTGAACCTGGTGGTATTGCAGAGGGGTCAATGCATTCCTGTGGATGCAACTGTCCTCAGATGTCACTGGTGAATACTCGGGTTGTCATTCATTTGTGGAAGACTGCTAAGATGCAACCAATCACCTAGGGCTATATCTCAAGACCCTGTGGCCTTCCCCGAGCCCCAGAAATTTGACCCGCAGTGATGGATTGACGACGATGGCCGACTCCAGAACATCATGACCTCCTACCTGTATGGTTTTGGTAGAAGGTAGGTTATATCCATTGCCTTTGATTCCTGTATCAATCTTGACATCGTTACACATAGAGTATGCCTGGACCAATA
The DNA here is from genome assembly GCA_038089495.1 of Xerocomellus dryophilus. Lineage (NCBI taxonomy): Eukaryota > Fungi > Basidiomycota > Agaricomycetes > Boletales > Boletaceae > Xerocomellus > Xerocomellus dryophilus. Next base: position 38,845 of record JBBPKY010000141.1, read on the forward strand.
TATCGCGAACAAGTCGCTGTGTATCAATCTTGCACTCTTGCTTTGGTCATTCCGCATTGTGGAGTGACCTGATGCACTGATTGACACGAATGCTCTTATGGACACCATTGTCACGCAAGCAGTTCCCTTTGAAGTGGAGTTCATACCTCAGATGGAGGAGGGCCGGTTGAAGGAGATGATGTCCAGGTCAGTGATCTAGAATGAGTCAGTATCCCTCAGCCTCATATGAAATGTACATTACATCCAAGTTGGAGGGTCTCGTCTGTGTACAACATGATATGTTTCGGTTTTATGTGCTTTGTCATGTAAATGATGACCAGACAAGCATTAGTCAATGAGAGACTAGAGCTAGTTACCACCCGATTTGTTGGGGGGTCCCAGACCTTTAAATTACTGAGACTATAATAGAAGTCTAGGCTGATTGCGTCGGAACCTTGACAGCTAAAGTGTATGCAGCGTCGACAGTGTTCGCCCCACCAGCATGGACACCACACGCTCACACTGCCGGCGTCCAACCTCCGAAAACCGTCTTCGATGCAAAGAGGCCCTCGATCTATCCAGCACCACCCGCCCGAGCGTTCTCGCAGACGACACAACGCAAAGAGATGCACAAGGTCCCCGTCGCCGCCCACGTGCCAGTGTTATTGACTGATCGTGAGTTGCGTCAGCGTGCCCACCGTCCACTGCCGCGGCGCTGGGGGCCGCAGTGCAAATCACCATATGCCGAGGATTCTGAGGTGGACATAATGCACCTTCTCAGATGAATTTTGGGGGCCCCAGTGGCTGGCTTGTGGGCACATTTCAGGTGCGCTGGTGACGAGTGTTGTTATGCCGTAGCCCATTTCTACGTGGTGTGGGTGCGATGACGTCGTCATGGGTGGTGCTGGGGAGCGCAGGTGCCGGAGCTGTGGCCCGATGGCTTGGCGGAGTAAATCTCAGACTGGACGCGTTCGGACATGTCCGAATGCAGCCTGACGGAACATTCGCCAGTCATCAGTGGAAATCGAGCGGAACCCATGACTACCACTACTTGAAGTTTTACTCACATAAAAGAGAATATCGTTACTGTTTTCTCTCAAATCCGAAACCTCTTGCAAATTCGCAATTCCCAAGCAATGCTTCTACCGACGCAGGCGGCACTCCCAAGTTGCGTAACTTGCACCGGCGGGGGAGGTGTTTATATACAAAGGGGGTTAGCTTGGACATAACACTGGGCAGTCAGCGCTTCAGCCATCGGTCTTCGTCCGCCGCTTCACAATTTCCCAACCCCCTCGATGTCTCTGCGAGCATACGAAAGTATCTCAGCTGTAGACCGTCTCATCGTGCTTGCGTTGACGGCCGCCACCGTAACCTTTCTCTGCAACAGGCGTCAGGCAGTACTAAGCGCTAGGAATGGCATCCCTTTCCCGCCTGGACCCCCAGCGCGGTGGTTCTGGGAGAACGCGCTACCCTCTGTAAAGTAAGGTTGACCACTTGCCTTACACCCCAATCGAGTCAACTCGTTTGCTCTCCAGCATCGCACGCACCCTCGCAGACTGGGTTATGGAGTATGGCCCTGCTGTCACATTACGCGAGGGTAGTCATGTTATCGTCGTCATTGGGCGTGTGGATGTACGATCTCTCTTTCTTTCAATGTATCGTGTGCGCTGATCGTGCCTCTTGGCGCGGCCCTGGATGTCTGTTTCACGGTGATCGTCAATTCACACGAGATAGGCTGCCGCGGAGATTATGGAGAAAGAGGGCAGTGCGCTCGCGGATCGTCCCTACTCGGTCGCTGCTGATTTCCTAGTCAATGGGTTGGGATTGCTGCAGCTGCATAGCGGCGAGCGGTTGCGTCGGTTTAGGAAAGCCGCGCATACCCACCTGCAACCACAGGCAGCAAAAGCATATCAAGACATACAGCTGGAAAATGCAAAGAACGTCATCACGGATATCCTAAATGACCCACAGAACCACCGTGCGCATGCAGAGCGGTGAGTTAACTCTGGTAAAGGGACTTACTTGATCCGACATGAAACCTTGCAGGTTTGCTGCATCGTTTATGCTACGTTTGGCATATGGCAAGTCGACACCAACATCAAATGACGATCCAGAAGTCGTCCGGATCCACCAATCGTTGCAAAACTTCCAGCGTGGGATGCGTCCCGGAGCTTACCTCGTGGACCGTATCCCGCTGTTGAAGCATATTCCTGGATATGGACGCGAGTTGAAGGAATATCACAAATTTGAGCTCACACTCTTCAGAGATCAAATGGACCGCATTCGATCCGAAATGGTGAGCACAAATCCACTCGGCTAAATTGGACATCGGACGTACAATCGCTTCAGGAAACGAATCGCAGTGGCGATTCATTCATGAGGACGCTTCTGGAACACACTGATGAACATCAACTCTCGAGGGATGAGATGGCTTATCTCGCTGGAAGTTTTTTTGGCGCCGGGTCAGGGACGGTATGCCCCATTCAATTGACCACGACATGGTTTGAACCAACATGGCCACAAGAGTGCGGTTGCCATCACTAACATGATTATGGCTGCTGCGTGTTATCCGGAAGCGCAGAGACGAGTTCAAGAGGAGCTGGATATGGTCTTCGGGAAGGATAGAAGTAAGTGCCAACACTTTGATGGACGACTTGATAGTCTTGAATGTCTAACAACGATGCATTAGTGCCTACCTGGGAAGATTACGAGTCGCTTCCTCAGGTTCATGCGTTTGTATTGGAAGCGCTCCGTTGGAGGCCCGTTATACCTATCGGTGAATGTTTTTCAGAATGGGAAGATCGCGAGATTGACTATACCTTCCTACAGGATTTGCACACCGAGCCACACAGGACGTCATCTGGGTAAGTTGCTTATCATCCACTTGATAAAAGGGCCCTTGTTGAACCTGGTGGTGTCGCAGAGGGGTCAATGCATCCCTGCGGGAGCAACTGTCCTCGGATGTCACTGGTGAATATATTGGCCGTCGTTCGCTCGTGTTAACCTGCTAACATTCGACTGATCACCTAGGGCCATATCTCGAGATCCTGTAGTCTTCCCTGAACCCGAGAAATTTGACCCGCAGCGATGGATTGACGACGATGGCCGGCCCCGGAACAGCATGTCCTCCTACCCATTTGGCTTTGGCCGAAGGTCCGTCATCTTTGATTTCTGAACCGATCCTAACATCATAAATAGAGTATGCCCCGGTCAATATGTCGCGAACGAGTCGCTGCATATCAATCTTGCACTGTTACTTTGGTCGTTCCACATTGTGGAGCGACCGGACGCACCGATTGACATGAATGCTCATACAGACACCGTTGTCGCGCAAGCACCTCCCTTTGATGTGGAGTTCATACCTCGGATGGAGGAGGGCCGGTTGAAGGAGATGATGTCCGAGTCGTTGATGTAGACGAGTCGGTACCCCTCAGTCTCATATAAGATTAACGACGCATGCAAGCCGAAGGGTCTGGTCTGTATATGTTTTCAGTTCTGTGTTTGTATTTGTGCTGCAAATTGTGCATTGGCGTGTAACCTCCGGA
>JBBPKY010000142.1:0-28228 GCA_038089495.1 Xerocomellus dryophilus
ATATTTATTACAGAAACATAAAGAATGTGTTCTAGAAACTGTTTGATACATTATGGCGAGTGACATATATGGTGTGATATGTAGAAATACATTACCCCATGATGCCTACATAATTATAGAGTAGCCAGAGTACTGGTATAGCCTAGGGAAGTGATAAAGTGGTCAGGGGGAGGATATGATACAACTTGATCACCAGTTTTGTTTCTGATTCTGCACTTCTGATATGTTGTAGATATACATGAAAGATCTCAGGGGGAATATTATTCAGGGGCATAACTCAAGCATGTCAAAAAAGCGGTTATGTTTTTCTGTTTTCATCAAATCTTCATTATTCCCTTGTGGAAACTTTCAGGACACAGATAACATGCTCAGACAATGTATTATAGTATATTACTTCATGTATACACACACAAATGATATGGGATCTAGGGAGGAAGGAGAGGAAAAGCAAAAAAACATATGAGTGTTCTCGAAATCAGGATGCGACCATATTTGGTAATTGCCTAATATGGTGCGAGGGCGGGCGTGGGTGTCGCGCGCAAGGGCGAGGGCGGGCAGGGCAGGCATGCTCGGGTGGCAGGAGGCAAGGCGGGGTGAGGGTAGTGGCCAGCGAGGTGTGCACGATGGTGAGCGGTGACGGCCACGGGAGGGTGCGCGAGCTCCGGCGGGGTGAGCAAGGGCTAGGACGGGGTGCGCGCGACGCTGAGGGTGGGTGGTGACGGCCACCATACCGGTGTTGCAGGGGCGGGGGTGTGCGGGCAGGTGTGAGGTGCGCATGAAATGGGCACGACGGTGAGGGTGGGTGGTGACGACGGCGCCGCATCGATCGTGCCGCTGCGATTGTCGTGGCGTCGTCGCCACCACGTCGGCGTTGCGAGCGCGTGGGTGGACGAGCGCGTGGACGTGTGCAGGGGGAGCGTGGGGAGGACGACGGCGGGCAGCGCGCGCGCGCGCTGCGAGGGCGAGGGCGAGGGATGGCGGGGAAAGGGCGGGGTGCGCGCGAAGTCAGAGCGAAGAGTGGGCAGTGGTGACGACGGCGCCATGACGATCGCGCGGTGGCGATTGTCGTGGTGTCGTCGCCACCACGTCGGCGTTGCGAGCGCGTAGACGTGTGCAGGGGGACCGTGGGGAGGACGACGGCGGGCGGGGCACGCGCGTGTTGCGAGGGCGAGGGCGAGGGATGGCGGGGAAAGGGAGGGGTGGGCGCGAAGTCAGCACGAAGAGTGTGTAGTGGTGACGACGGCGCCATGACGATCGCGCGGTGGCGATTGTCGTGGCGTCGTCGCCACCACGTCGGCGTTGCGAGCGCGCGGGCGGGGAAAGGACGAGCACGAGGGTGGGCGAGCGCGTGGATATGTGCAGGGGACCATGGCGAAGGTGGGCTGTGTCGTCGCTGAGTGGCGAGGGTGGGCGCAGCAGGCGGGGGTGCACACCGTCGGGGCGTGGGAACGATTATGAGCGGGGCAGACGCATCCAGTGGGAACGTCCACGGGCGGGGTGGAGAACCCTCTCCAGTTCACGACGAACCTCATGAAGCCTCTGATGAGCTGTTGCAGAGGTCAGAGGAGCTTCATGAGGCTCACGAGAGGGACTGGAGGTGTTCACACGAGCCCCAGGAGAGGGTCAAATAATATATTTAGACTATAGTACACAAGCCTCCGGGTGCCCAGACCTGAGAGGATAGTTAAAATGGCAAGAAAACCGGCCTCACAGGACATAGGGGCCTCCAAAAAGTGGTGCCAAGGGTGAGTCAAGCTCGGGGCCGAATTAAAGGCGACCCGGCACGAAAACAAAATCCGAACTGAGGGCGAGCTGCCAATACGCATTTGCATGTGTTAGATATAGCGTCGGTTAAATCTGCTGTTACGGGACACAAGAGGAGTTGCATTGACATACCCGAGCGACTTCCCAACGCAGGTTGCGCGCCTCGAGCTCGTCTAGCAGTCCAACACCCACCTGGACGCCTGCCGCCAACAACGCAGAGACGAGCGAGTCAGCTGTGAGCGGTAGCCCTGCGAGGCTATTCTCATTTCAGATTCCAACATCAACGAAACAAAGAACGAAAGATGTTGGAAACGAAAACGCTTACAATCGGCGTTGGTCCCACGTAGTCGGGAAAGGTTTTGGTTGAGTAACAATGACGCTAACGCCAGCGTGTGCGATGTCCGATGCGAGATGGGACTCGATCGCACCAGCAAAAGTCATCTTTAGCGTTTTGCCCGGCTGTCTCTCGTATTCTCGTTTCAGGCGTAACAAGGAAGCCACGATGTCTGCGCGATTTACATCGACGACTAGGGTTGCCGTACCCTAAGCAACCAAACACGCTGATCAACCAAGCGTTGCCACGACAAAGAGGAAGAAGGGAACATACAGTTCGGACACGGGACAGCATCACGTCGCTGCCTCTGCCAAGTAGCATGGCACGCAAGCCAGCGATCTGTGTGCTGACGCTCTGCGCACTATTCTTCGTGATCGCAAGATGCACAGCAACGTCGCTCTGGATGGATCCATTACCAAGGACATTTGGCGCCCAACGAGAACGCGGTCGACGAGCCTCGAACGAAGGATCCTGAGGGAGCCGTCACACCGGCGGTCACACCTCCTCTATATGCTAGCCTAGTGATGTTCAACGCGGTGGTCAATGACGGGCTGATACATGGAGACTCACTGCGTATCTCGACCTCTAAACTACAGACCATCAATGGCCCTTAAAAGGTTGTCTCCAAGAACGGCAGGCGGGTCGCTCACAAGAGGGTTGAATACGGTACCATCAGTCGTGCTCGGTTCGAGGCGGATCTCGGTTAGGCCAAGAGGCGGACCATAGGTGGTCAGACCGGGGACGATAGAACCGCCCTCAAGATTGATGATTTCGGCGTGTTTGCCGCCACCTAAATAGCTGGAGCACACGCCGTAATACACAAGTTCACCGTCGTGGACGATAACGTTTTCCGGGGGCTCCTGCACAAAAATTTCATCCCTGGACCTCGTATAGAGACTGCTGACGTTGGTGAAAACGGGGGATGTTGGGCGGAGCGAGGCTCAATGGGAGGAAGGCCTTCGTAAACGAATGTGTCTACTGCCTCCGTGTCAAAGTCTGGTGTGCTGGGAGGCGACTGGAATGTAGATGGTTTTACCAACATCTCGAGAGCGTTAAGCTATGGGATTCCATCAATAAAAACTTGTTGGGGCGTTGCAACAAGGCTCAGAGGATGCGAATCCCATATAACAACATCTGTGCGTTCCGTGAGCCTTCAGCACTGTGAGCCGTATTTGCGCCTACCAGCATCATAGCCTGTTGGTGACAATGAATATTGTGATCAAACAGACAGTGAAGAAGGTAAATACCCTCTTCAATACGACCGATTCGGTGATCAAGACCCATTGCGTCCGCGGGAGTGGCAGTTATAGATAACAGGGCGACGTTCGTCGGGAGACCAAAGTAATGAGTTAGTGCCGCCTCATGGAGGAGGTAGCGGCTGTTGATGACGGAATGGTCCGACTGTAAGTTCGTCAGTTAAATTTCGACTACCCTGGATCGGGAAGACCAACTTTCATCACGGCGGGGAGACCGTTGGAGGCAAGGACACGAGGGGCGAATTCCGAATCTCGGTAAGTTTCACGCTTTTTCCTGTGTAGATTGTGAATGACCAGAAAACAGACCAATCGGAAATACAGACCTGAAGTTGGTAGCAAAAAGGCCAATCGAAGGCACACCGCCCTGGTAATACGAGTTATTCAAATTAGTTCGGTATCACAGACCGAAATCTTGACGAGAGAAACACACCCAAGTTTTCCTGAGCAGATCTGGGACCAAGTAAGTCTCTCCAGCATGATGGAACGAGACAACAGGGAATTTGAATTCGTTAGACAGCTATCAGAGGGACAATGTCATGTCGGACTGTTACTCCCAACATGGGGACATACTCTGACGATGCAATCTAAATCCACGGCCTGCAAAGTACATTCAACATCTATACCTTAGACATGATAGTACGTAAATGCGTACAGTACCTCGTAGCAATGCACAGCAAGTTTCACTCTACCTCTGAGCACATCAACCAAGGCCTCCCATTGGAGATCCTCTGGAAAAGTTGAGTCTCCGAGTTCTTTCCAAGCACCCGCTTCGACCTTTGTACAGAAATCTTCTTGCTGGTCACGAACCTTACGTGCAGTGTCATATGCTTGCCTGAGGTTCCAACCTGTGTCCATGCGGGAGACGGAATAGATCCTCGAGGGGTTTTCACCTGTGTTTGACGCGGCATCAATCACACTCTATCTTCCGATAGTTACATATCGTAACTGACCACAAGCGTGTCTATTGAATATCAGGTTAACCTTCCAAAAACCACGCAACGAACAGCTCACTTCATATGCCTCCACCTAGGCGGCAGATTGTGGTCGAAATGCGATCCGTTGAGAGTATACGGGGGTTCTACAAGCATTGAAGAGGGAGAGCGCTCCGTCGTTTCTCGTGACTTGATGACGAACACCTGTCCACCTAACGAAAAAGAACGTGAATGACGTCCCAGGGATCAGGTGGCATGTTGCTAAACCATACCAATGCCATTTGTGCTCCCAGGAAGGATTTAAGCGGTTGTCACGCCGCCAGAACGTGCCAGCTCGTAACCGTCGCCATGTGTATTCAACCCATCGAGCCAAGGTAGAATGGGCGCTTTAAAAGAGTTTCTATCATTTGCACCTGTTGGGCCGTAAACAAACAGGATGTCAGGCAACTAAGTGAAATGACTTGCCATCGAGTTCTGGTGTGCTTCTAACTCCAAGGTGTGAATGGAGATCGACAATACCGGGCAAGACCCATGCACCATTCGCGTCTACCACTTCAATGTCAAGGCCTTTGACAAGGCTGAGCCCACTGCTCTGATCAACCCTTTCAGTAATAACGGGTCACCCTGAATAACCTCGGTCCCATTGTTCCCAGACGTCCATATCGTCGCACTCCTGATCAGCGTCGGTTTCGCGTCAGGGGAGAAACAATCAGATTTCGAACGTGCGTGAAAGTTCGCTGGCGGTCCGGCGGGCATCTTGATGTATCTGCACTGGTTCAGGATACCCGTTCGTCTTGCCAATTCCTCGCTGGAAGGGTGAATTCCGAACCAGGTTCGTGTCGAGAGGTATCGTACAGTGAGAGTGTACAGTCGAAACCAACGTGACTGACATCCGGACAAGACATGAGCACGACCCTCCCGAGCATAGTTCTCCATCATGCTGGTTGGTCTCTTCAATCGTGTAACGGCAAGCGAATGTACACGGCTCGTACTTAGTCTGATGGTCCAGTGTGGGAGAGTAGGACTTGGTAGAACCATCTTCGACCAATGACGTTGTCTGCCTAGCACCAACCGTCAGTTGTATGTATGCTTCAAAGTTCAATGCGCCGAAGTCCTGGGAAACTGATTGGCGTAGTGCAGATAGGATGTTGATCGATTTGGACATTGCGCCGGGTCTCTGCCAAAGTCTCGATGCATCACGCACTCCAGATAGAAGAGATTCTTCTCGATATCTTCAGTTACTGCTACACTCTCGTGCATCGTTGGCCCCCACGCCAATCACGAAGGCAGCGCTGGTACGCCAATGTTCATCTCGCCACGCTGGCGAGGACATGCAAAACATTCAAAGAGCCGGCGTTAGATATGATCTGGGCCGAATTGGATGACTTGACACCTCTGATACGATGTCTCCCCGAAACATCGTGGGTAAAATTGGAAGATGTAAGGCAATTCAGGCTTCGCACATTGTGATGGATGGTGACGAAATTTCATGCAGGTTTACTCCCTCCAAAAACGCCTCGAGCAGACTGAGTGGGATATCATTTTGGGTTATGCGCGTCGCGTGCGGGCCCTCCCTCATCTGCATGGTTCATCGGGTTTGGCTGGTGATTGTATCGAAGCACTGTCCAATCCACCGACCCCTACTAAATCGATTTTCCCCAACCTTCGTATTGTCGGGTTATACGAACTCAGCGCGACAATCACACCTTTGGTACGACACCTCACAAATCCCAAGCTGACAGATATCTCCTTTGACCGTACGGAGAACCTTGGTGCTGCTATCGACGCCTTCGGAGAGAGATGTCCAATCGTGACGGACTTACAAGTGTTGCAGTGGGCCCATGCTGACACAATCTCGGGTCTCATATGTCGCTGGCAAAATCTCTGTTCTGTGCAGTGTTACAAAGTCGGTCTGAACGTTGGCGCTCTCTCTCATCTCGCTCGTTTGCGCGGCTTGCTCTATATGAGCTTCAATGTGCACGATGCGGTAGTCGATCGAATTCACGCTACCCAGTCCTCTACCTCCACGTTAACCTTCTCTGCACTCCATGATGTTTACCTCGCTTCTGATTCTTTGACCTCAATCTGGAGGCTTCTCCACCGTTTTCGCGTCCCGAAGGTCCACGACCTTTCCGTTGGTCTTCATGCTCGCCCGGCTGCGCCCGATCTCATGGCATTTTTCGTGGCCCTGCAAGAAGCCTGCACACATGACTCCCTGAACAACCTCTTACTCCGTGTCTACCATGTCCACAATGAGTCTAATGGCATACTTTTGCAAAATGCGTCCCCCTACTACATCACCTTCGATCGCCTTCGTCCTTTAACAGTTTTTGTAAATATCAAATCTATCACACTCGACATTCGTTGTGGCGCGGATTTGAATGAGCGCGAGTTGCTGTGTTTAGCATCTTCGTGGCCCTGTTTGGAAAAGTTCGAGGTGGGCAAGGACTATGACTGGACAACATCGAGCGCCATCACTCCCGGGGGATTCCTACAGCTGGTGGAAAGATGCAGATCGCTCCAAGTATTTTACTTCATGTTTGACACTCGTGGCTACACCGAGATTCCCCAAGGGCACCCATGGCGTGGCCTGACCATGCCAAAAGGCACATTCATTCACTTCCTTAACTCCCCTATTGAGGAAGAGTCTATCGAGGCTCTCGGCGTTTTCTTTCATGTTGCTCCCTACCCAGGTTTCAGCCTGAGTACCCACTGGAACAATCGCTATTTCCGAGGCAGCGAACGACCTCGGGAGCTTTGTGATCTGTATTACAATCGATGGGTGGCGGCTCGCTCACTTGCTCGTGATCTCTGGGAGGAAAGGAAGGACTTGAGACGCGCCCTGGAGACACAATCCTCGTGGCGCCACTCGCAGTGACCGGGATTTTGGAAATCGTTCCCTTGATGACATGCTGGTGATTTCGCTACTATTCGTTCCTGTCTGTCAGACAATTTACCAACAGTGCTACTAGTAGACCATACTATTATGCCTACTAGCCCAGATACAACTGTCGTAGGGATGTCGTTTCCTGTATGAAACTCTCGGCAAGCGACAGCGGAGAGTGCGACTGCCGCATCAGCAAAGCTGTGTCGCATACGGAAGACACAGGTATTTTAGCTACAGTCACTGGGCGCCCAGGAACTTCCCCATTGGAAGGTATGTACTATGTACACCAAACTTTATCAATCCGCTTCTCAGGCTCACCATGATACCCTTCAGACCACTCTGTGGACAGGTCCAGGTCTATCCCATTCTGTTCGCCAGCTTTGCTCTTGCTGCACTTCAAAATGTGACCGTTGACGATGCGGTTTCGACTGGCGCCGTGGTGCCCCAGTACTTGCCCTACGAATCATTTTGGAATGAAGGCAATAATTGTACAGGCTGTCTCGTCAAGCCAGATCCCTCGCTGGCGTATAATGGCACGTGGCACGATGCCACCTTCAGTTCGGATAACGGTTATACACAAGCAATCGCATTTTCTTTTACAGGTACGCCCCAGATCATTCAGGACCGAGCTGCCTTAATGAGTATTCTGCACGGCAGGAAGTGCCCTGTACATATTTTTCATCATCGCAAACAGCGTTCCCTATGCCACTACGCTTACGGATGTCAACTTCGTGCTGGACCAGGACCTCGTGAGCACATACACGCACAACCCATCAACATCCACCGATTATCAGTACAACGTACCCGTTTTCTCCAACGATTCACTGGTTTTCGCCGAGCACAGTATGATAATAGAGCCTGTCATCGATGTAGGGAGCAATGTGTTGATTTTATTTGACTATTTGATTTACACGTATGTCCTCTGTCTCGTCCTGCACCAACCCATTCTCATGAGGGTTCCGTTAGCACGGATACGTCTAGTTCTGACTCTTCGTCCGCCACAGCAACCTCCACGTCATCACTATCATCGACCTCCACGTCATCTCCATCGTCGGCCCCGTCTGGAACTCAAACGACATCATCAGGACAAAATATTGGCGCTATTGTTGGCGGTGCAGTTGGCGGAGTTGCTGCCCTCGTACTCGTGGCCGCCTCCCTATTATGTTATCGGAGATATAAGAGACGTAATGATGGTCGACCTTCAGCGGAAGAAGGGGCTGTGGTGGATCCATTTATTGAGGTGGCCCCAACACCTCTCGTAGGTACCACATCACCAGCCGACCAGAGGACCCTGATGGGGTTACCCGTTACCGAGGTAAGCATGCCAACGCGCCGTTCCATTTTCTCACCTCAGTTAATCAAACTTTGTGTGTTAGCTCACGTCCAGAAGTAAAGCGGGTACATCCTCCGCGACTCTGCAACTTGAATCACTGATCCCGCCTGCCTCCAACACCGCGCCCTCGTCATCCGATGCTCCCTCCAGTAATAATGCTGCTATTCTTGAGCAGGTCGAACGGCTGAGGGACGAAGTGGCTCGGCTCCGCCATCTCCACCATCCGGACCGGAATTCCCTCGCGTTGCATTCAGAGGCACCTCCTGAATACTCGTCATGATGGACGGGTTATTTTATAGACTCTGTACAATACTCCTGGCCGGTAATACGTACTGTCGTTCATTGCATGTATCCAAGTCTCGATGATGGTGGGTTTATGGTATATTCTTTAATATTTTGTACATAGAACTTGGACGGAATGGACGGAGAGCTCAGTGTAATACGTACTGACGCTTACTAGGTTACTCAGCTTATCTGGGCTGCGGAAATTGATACGTGAGCGGCCGCATCAGAAATTTATGGAACGACACGATTATATCTACGAGTGGGTAAGCAGTTCCGACTAGTCTTGACCACAGCACTGTCGGCTACTAGCTACATAGCCGCAGCTAACCGTTCCACTGGTGACCCGAAGTGGTGCACACACATTGCTGAGACAGCCTTGGTCTAATAGGATCCAGACCGGGAGCGGGAGGCTGTCAAGCTGGGGTTCATCGTTATAGCTCAGCGGTCGCTTGATCCGCTGTGCACATGCATAGATCCCGGGGGCGTTCTCAAGTGCTATCTCACAACCGATAGGCTATGTTGGCTGACTCGGTGGCCCGGGACTATTGCTACACAGGCATTGCAGATCGGAAAAGGTAAGCATTCCCCGTGGTAAGGCGGACAAATGCGCGACAAGAAGTCAGTTTCCATGTGATGCTGCAAGTGGGATGTACGAGGGGAGCCATCGGCAGACAGTCAATGTCGCTGTGTCGCTGTGGTCAACGATCGAAAGGCAGCAATTAAGACGTTTTGACATGTCTGATGTATTAGCCGTTTGGCAGCGCGATGGGTGAAGGAACGAGAAAAGAATAATCTCATCAATGAAGCGGTTCTGGTACGGTTGGTCGGGACACTACTCGGCTAAGCGGGCCGGTGACTTTGGACTTGTTTACAGTGCGAGTGCGCCGTAAATTTTTGGGTAAACGAAGAGCGTAGTGAACGTTTCGTGTATCGCCGAGGTTCACAAGATCAAGATCAAGGTTCGAGCCAGCCTTGGAGGGTGAATAAATGGCATACGGTATGTTTTCCTCTTCTTTCACGTTTTATTCGGAAAACCTTTGTCACTGATATGATGTATCGGTCAGGCGCATCAGGTAACCGCGGTGGATTTGGAGGGAGAGGCGGCGGCGGTGGGCGTGGCGCTCCGAGAGGGGGTGGTCGGGGTGGTGGTCGTGGTGCATCTCCCAAGGTCCTCCTTTCCGTATCTTGGATCTTACTTGCGATATAGGTGGTGGTGTTCGCGGCGGCGGCGTCCAAGGTCGCGGTCGAGGTGGTGCAGGTCGTGGCGGCGGTGGGGGCGGCGGTGGTCGAGGCGCACGCGGAGGTGGTCGCGGTGGTCGAGGTGCCGGACGCGGAGGCGCCAGAGGCGGGGCCAAAGTCATCCTCGAGCCGCATCGACACCCTGGGATTTTCGTCGCCAAAGGCAAGGATCACTTGTTGGTCACGAAGAACCTCGTTCCGGGGGAGAGCGTGTATGGGGAAAAACGGATTACGATCGAGGGCGCGGTAGAGGATACCAAGGTGGAGTATCGGGTGTGGAATCCGTTCCGAAGTAAGTTGGCGGCGGGTGTGTTGGGTGGGATGGATGATATTTTCATTGCACCGGGGAAGAAGGTGTTGTATTTGGGTGCTGCGAGCGGTACGAGTGTGAGCCATGTCGCAGATATCGTTGGTCCCGTGCGTGTTTTCCTTCGCTGTCGCTCGTGTTGCTGAATGTACCTTTGCTCTCCACAGGATGGTGTGGTATATGCAGTCGAGTTCTCACCTCGGTCAGGTCGAGACCTGATTAACATGGCCAAAAAACGGACGAATGTCATCCGTGAGTAGACGCCATCTCATCCAAGTCAATCTATTGAGCGATGGGACACCAGCCATCGTCGAGGACGCTCGTCTACCAAACAAGTATCGCATGCTCATCTCGACGGTCGACGTGATCTTCGCAGACGTCGCCCAGCCAGATCAAGCGCGTATCGTCATTCACAATGCGCAGTATTTCCTCAAGGATGGCGGCCATGTCGTTATCTCTATAAAAGCGAGCTGCGTCGACTCGACGATCGCACCATCTGCTGTATTCACACAAGAAGTGCAGACTCTCAGAGCCGGCAAACTCAAGCCCATTGCTCAAATTACGTTGGAACCGTATGAGCGTGACCACGCGATGGTGACCGGTAAGCACGGCGTGCTCTCTGGAATGCGGATGATGATTAATTCCGTATGCAGCTCAGTATCTTCGCCACCAGTAGGACTTTCATGGTTCTTTTGTTGTAAAAAATGTTGCTGTTCGTACAAAGATGTCGTCTGTCTCCTTGCTGCGGAACCTTTTTCTGCCACCAACGCCGTACTATATTGATACATATGGCAACGGTCCCAAAAAACTCCACGTGTATCCTTCATATTGCTACATCCGCCCCGCCAGCTCCATCCACTCCGCAGAAAGGTTCTAGCCTGACGCGAGGCGGAGAAAAACCAGCAAATAGCTGATGACACCACCCCAGGTCGAAATAAACTTTGGTACACCGCCGGGAGCGACGCCGCGAACATCATCCGACTTTGAGGAGATTCCATACCCTTTTCAACACACACAACCACATCCTTGGGCCACCTCGGCCACCCAGCACGAAGATACTTTGCCTTTGCACTACATGGCCGAGGACGCATCGGCGAGACGACGCATTGCAAGAGGACCCGGGAGTAGTGGGGGGTTTATGAGTGAGGACGAACAGGAAAAGCAAACGCGGTACGACGACGAAGGAAAGGATGTATATTCCAAGCAGAGGCTCGCAGCTAGTCGAGTTAATAGCGGGCGGATACACAAACCATATTCACCGCCGCCCACGTCCATCGTACGTCCCCCGCAGTGGGTTCCGCCTTTGCGGCGCCCCTTCCTGTTGACTGACGAGCGTCCACACACTAGACCGAATTCATCCAGCAAAACTCGGAACACATTCCACCCGCGATATACACCCTCCTTTCATGCTGGACCCGCTTTCATAAAATCGGGCTCGCGAACCTGGTGGTCTGGGACGAGGCCCACTTTGGCAAGTTTGGGTCGCACTACCTCAAACGCGAGTTTTATTTCGACGTTCACCCGCCGTTGGGCAAGATGCTCGTTGGGCTCGCTGGTCTCTTGACGGGCTATGACGGCAACTTCGAGTTCAAGAGCGGCGAGGTGTATCCCGAGAGTGTACCTTATGTGGCCATGCGCGTGATGATGGCGACATATGGTGTTGCGCTCGTACCCCTCGGGTGGTATACCGCCGTCGAGCTGGGCATGAGCCCGTGGGCGTGTCATTTAGTCGCACTCATGGTGTTGTGCGGTAGGTCGTGTCTATTTTCTTTGACATGGTCGCTGACACGACGCGTGCGGTTCCTCAGACGTTGCATGGCTATGTATTTCGCGGTTCATTCTCCTGGATTCGATGTTGCTATTCTTTACCTTTACCACGGTCTTTTTCCTCACTAAATTCCATAACCAACAATTTCAGTGAGTCGATTGTGTCTTGGTTCATTCAGAAGAGTTCATGTGTTGTACAGTTCGTTCTCTTTCGACTGGTGGATGTGGCTTACCATGACGGGCATCTCGATTGGCTGTGTGACAAGGTGAGTTGGTTCTTGTTGTATTTGTGGCAGTTCAGTGATCGTCCTCGACCGCGCAGTGTCAAATGGGTGGGATTCTTTGTCACCGCCGTCGTGGGTCTATACACGATCGAGGACCTCTGGGACAAGTTTGGCGATTTGCGCATGTCTACCGTAAGGCAGCGTAGCGCATGTAGACTCCCAATTCCCCGCTGACATCCTTTTTCGCAGCGTGATCAATTACGCCACTGGGGAGCACGGGTTCTCTGTCTGATCGTCCTTCCCATTCTCGTCTACATGACTTGCTTCAAAATTCACTTTCTCGTCTTGAACCACACGGGTCCTGGCGATGCACAGATGAGTTCGCTCTTTCAGGCGCATCTCGTTGGTAACGACTTTAACAAGAACCCCCTTGGTCCGTGTCACATCATAGTTCGATGGCTTGATTATGCTCACGGGACAACACACATTAGATATCGCGTATGGTTCCAAACTCACGCTCAAGAACATGGGGTGGGGTGGTGGCCTGCTCCACTCGCACGTTCAAACATACCCGCTCGGTTCTACGCAACAGCAGGTGACTTGTTATCACTACAAGGACGAAAACAACCATTGGACCGTGCTTCCGACTTGGGAAGAGCCCGAATACAATCCGAATCTCCCCCTCAAATATATTGGCCACGGCGATGTCGTGCGACTCCAGCACGCACCGACAACACGAAACCTCCACTCACACCCGATCCCAGCTCCCGTCACCAAACTCAACCATGAAGTTTCATGCTATGGTAATGCGACTGTTGGAGACACGCATGACAATTGGGTGGTCGAAGTCGTGGACGATATCAGTCGAGGCAGTCGTGCCCATGTGAGCCGCGTGCATTCGCTTACGACCAGGCTGCGGTTCCGACACCAGGCGCTTGGATGTTATCTGTCCGCTGCGAACGCCGTCTTGCCGCAATGGGGTTTCAAACAGATCGAAGTCAGCTGCGTTCTAGAGAACGATCCGAGAGATGCGCATACATACTGGAACGTGGAGAGTCACTGGAACGATCGACGTGCGTGTGGCGTATTGTTGGCGGGATGTCCTTGTTCTGACGTTCTTTCAGTTCCCCCAGGCAATACAAAACTATACAAGTCGTCGTTCCTGCGGGACTTTTGGCATCTCAACGTGGCGATGATGACATCCAATAATGCGCTCGTACCGGATCCGGACAAGGAGGATATCCTGGCGTCGAGTCCGACGGACTGGCCGTTCATGCGGTTGGGTTTGCGGATGTGTGGGTGGGGTGATAGTCAGGTGAAATACTATCTTTTAGGAACACCGATCATCTGGTGGAGCGGTTCTGCGAGCATCATTGGGTCCCTCTTGTTACTGGGATTTTATTTGTTCCGTCAACAGCGGAAATATGCCGACATGGATGCGCGTGAGTGGTTCCGTTCTTCAGTGCCCATATCTTTTGACGAGGGTGACAGATGGGTGGGGTCACTTTTTGTACGTGGGCAAGATTACGTTTTATGGCTGGTTCTTGCATTACGGTGCGTGGCGAGAGTTTCATAGTTCGGTCTAATCTGATGGATGCGCTCGACAGTGCCGTTCTTTATCATGGGCCGGGTGACCTATATCCATCATTACGTGCGTGCTCCGCCTCGTCCGTATGCCCCTCACTGAGGTCTCCCTCGACAGCTCCCGACGTTGTATTTCTCGGTATTGATGTTTGCCCACATTGTCGATCATTGTATTTTCTCGGCGCGGTGGAAGGACCGTACGAAGCGTGTCGCGTTTGGTGTCGTGGCCTTCTTGATCGTGGCCAACTTTTGGTGGTTTAGAGGGGTTGCGTGGGGGATCGAGGGCCCGGTCAATGACCATTGGGGATTATTGTGGCGAAAGGTACGTTTTTTTTTCGAGTCGCTTTCGGTGCTGACAATTTTTGGGACAGACGTGGAATATTTATAATGCATGAGGGCACGCGATGTGGATGGGCATACTACACCAGTTTGATTAGACGGACGGGACGGCGTGTGGTGACTCGATTTGTTCGTCTGGACTTGCAATGTCATTCTAGAATTCCGGTCGTTTGTTTGTTTCGGTGCTTGAGAGTGAATCGTACCGCGCCCTAGAGTAGTAAGCACCTCCAGAGGGGTCTCCATAAAAGGAATACCAAATACTGCCCCGTTGCACAGCGTGCTCATCGTGCATAGAACAGCCCTTCCCTTTCAGCCCTCCTTCGGATGCCCACTCTAATTGCTCTCTGATTCACCCTCCGAATCCCAAGGAGAAAAAAGAACTTCATAAATGAAACGCATATCCCGCGCATCCGAGTCAATCCCCTTCCTTACTTTCCCCAACAGCGTCACACACAAGGCGATGCACCTAGGGATACGTCAAGTCCCTGAAATAGATGGCTCTCAGGGCGGTGGGTATCCCGTCAGCTTTGGATTGCGTATTCGTGAACTGACTGTGCCCTTGCGCTCCAGCATTCATCGCCGTCGTCGTGATATTGAGCGTCTTGATCGTCGTCTGCTG
The DNA here is from genome assembly GCA_038089495.1 of Xerocomellus dryophilus. Taxonomy (NCBI): domain Eukaryota; kingdom Fungi; phylum Basidiomycota; class Agaricomycetes; order Boletales; family Boletaceae; genus Xerocomellus; species Xerocomellus dryophilus. The sequence goes on from JBBPKY010000142.1 coordinate 14,871, forward strand.
TGTAGCGGTCTTTTACCTCCTACGTCACCACGAACCGACAGACCAAGACCGTGCCGCACGCCGAGAGAGCCACCGACGCGCGCGCGAGCAAACGCTGAATTCCAGTTCGAGGTTTGCGGGACCGTCGACGCTCCGTTCCGGCTCGCTTGGTGACAAGGTGAAACAGGTGTGGCAGAGCACCACGGGCAGAGGGCGAGGGCGACGAAGTGGGCGCGGTTGGATCCGGGCTGGTTCAGAGGACGAATGGGCCTCTCATTCAGATCACGAAGGCGGTGCTGATCCCGACCTCGAAGGCGGAAGCCATCTCAGGTCTCTTCCCGTTCTCAAACGGGATACGCGCGGCGGTGCCGAGGGAGATGGTATTCACGTCGTGGAGTCGCCTTCGTCGGATACGACGAGTGGGTTCGTTCACGGATCGTATGGGTATACGTATTCCGATCCATTTTCGAAGACGGCTTCGGACGGGGCGTTGCGTCGGTCGCAGTCGCCCTTGTCGTCCCCCGTGTCGTCTCCGAGGGGGAGTGCGAGCGTGGACGAGAGTCATGAAGACTCTCCTCGTGATGATCACCGTCATCGTTCGACGATGTCCACCGCCTCCATTTGGACGCACGCAGGTTCCAAGTTTGTCGAAGATATATAATAGCATGACATGTCTGACTAGGTGTTTTTTTTTTGCTCTCATGATTGTTTTCATTCGTCCTGTATGGCGGTCGTGTAATTTTGGACATAGAGATCGTTTCTTTGGTGTTGTACCACATGTTCGGTATTCCGGCGTTGTAGCCTTGTCTGCTCTGCTTCACTTTTCCTTTGCATCCACAGTCCACTTCCATCTGATGTCCTTCAGGGTTGTCCTAGCCTATGACATTTCTGGGTGCGATAAATAAAATAGCAAAAGTTTTCAATACACCGCCTCCGGTGAAATCTTTGGACGAACCAAGGCTTCGCGACACTCGCGACTCACGCCGATTCGGAGAGGAGGTCATACGCATTTCACTCCACGTTCTACCCGTATTATACGTCGACGGCCCGGGAGCGGGAACCCTACGCCAACATCGAAACATTCCTTCCCCTTTCGAAACATAGCTGCCAGTGCGCCGTCATCCGGTACCACCTAGTTGGCACACGCAGGTTGGCAGCAAAGTTCCGAGGGTGTGATGAAGTTCCGGCGGTATCCGCATCGCCCGGGAGGCGTTTAAACAGCCAGGGGGTGACAGTTGAGAACTGGACGATCCTCAGTGAAAGGACTAGGATCACATCAGGGTGCGAGAGGCTGACATTACGGTTCCTCAGTGCAAGTAAAAACACATCCACCAGTATCCCCAGAAATTTTTACCCAAACGGTGCCTGTACGCACCGTGACGGAGAATTAGGAGGTGCGATTGATGGGTCAGTCATGACTGGGTGGTGCGCTATAGCCTGCACCACGAATCTATCACATCCCACTCCGCGGAGCCTGAGCCAAGTACACATGGGCATAGATTGGCTTGGAAACCCGTATCGTGTCGGTTGATTCCGGATTTCGATTGTGAGCTGACTGTCTTCTTGGTCTATACAAACCATAAAATGTTTTGTTGTAACGTTAGCGGTGAGCTGTCAATCCCGTGACACTACGACCGATCCTTAGGTCCTCGGAAATGAGCCTGTGGATGAGATTACGAGGGGCGATTATGCACATTGTACTCTATCGCCTGGCTCTATCAGATTTGCACCCAGATTGTCGGCCAATGCCAGCGTTGGATCCACTTGGCTCTTCAATTGGCCCCCGAATAAAACACCACCGTTGGCAGCACGGAATGCGTCAATGCGAGCCTCGACTTCGGGTCGGAAATGACGCATGAGACCTTGAATTGGCCATGCAGCCGCGTCGCCAAGAGCACAGATCGTGCGCCCTTCTACTTGTTTACTGTAAACGAAATTACGTGACTTGTACCCAAGGAATAGATGGAAAGACCTACGTAAGCTCAAGAAGCATGTCAATTTCTCGACGGTGGGCGCGGCCTTCGACCATGCGGTTCATCATGTTCATCATCCATGTGGTACCCTCACGACAGGGAGTACATTGACCACAGGACTCGTGTTTGTAGAACTAGGAAAGTCGCCAGTCAGGAAGCGCGAGCAGTCATTAGAAAGACCCACTGAAGAGAACCGTGCAATAGCAGCCACAATGTCCGTGCTCTTATCCATGACGATTACAGCACCCGTACCCAAACCTGACTGGGCATCTTTCAGCGAGTCATAATCCATAAGAACCTCGGAACATTTGTCGATGGGTAATACAGGGACAGAGCTTCCACCGGGGATGATCCCAAGTAGATTATCCCAGCCACCTCTGACACCGCCACAATGTCGCTCAATAAGTTCCTTGAGTGGAATACTCATTTCTTCCTCGACCACGCATGGGTTGTTGACGTGGCCGCTGATACAGAAAAGTTTTGTACCCTGATTACGCTCCCGACCAAAACCGGCAAACCAGGCTGCCCCGCGTCGGCAAATGGTGGGGGCGACAGCGACAGTCTCAACATTTGCGACAGTTGTTGGGCAGCCAAAGAGACCGACGTCGGCAGGGAAAGGCGGCTTCAAACGGGGTTTCCCCTGTTTACCCTCGATGGATTCAATAAGAGCTGTTTCCTCGCCGCAAATGTACGCGCCGGCTCCGCGGTGAACGTAAACGTCGAACGAGTAACCCGAGCCACAGGCATTTTTACCGAGCAGGCCGGAGCGGTATGCCTCAGTAATGGCTTGTTGGAGATGGTTAGCCTCTTGAACGAACTCTCCACGAATATAGATGTATGCCGCGTTTGCGTTCATAGCGCGACCAGCAACGAGACAGCCCTCAACAAGCTTATGAGGATCACCACGGAGAATTTCGCGATCTTTGCACGTTCCTGGTTCACCCTCGTCGGCGTTGACTACAAGGTAGCGGGGTCTAAGACGAAGTAAGCCTGGTGGAAGACAGGCGGAGAAAAAGACTTACCGTTTGTCCTTCTCCCAGCCGGGCTTGTTCATAAACGACCACTTGAGTCCGCTGGGGAAGCCGGCACCTCCGCGTCCTCTAAGTCCAGAGTCTTTAATGGTTTGAATGATCCAAGAGTCGCCTTTCAGAAGGATGTCCTTTGTCCGGTGCCAATCGCCGCGGGACTAGATGGGTGAATTTACTTTACGAAAGACGGTAAAGAAGACTACATGAACTGACCAAGGCCCCCTTGAGACCATGATCGTGTCTGCAATAAGCGTTGGTGAAGATACGGTCCTGGTCCTTCAGTCCGCCATAGCGACGGACGGGTGGGTCCGCGACGGTTGCAAGGGAGCGCCTGAGGGCGGGAGACTGCCTCCGCAAGAGGGCAGCTGATTTTGAGACCTTGAGCATATTGCTGAGCGTTGTCGGTGAGCTCGCTCGTCGGCTCGGGAAGGCTGGAGTTGAGCCCCGGAAAATCCCGAGTCACGTGCGAACGGTGCGATCGTGCTGCGACGAGTTTCCTTTTATGGTCCGACATATCTAGAATAGGAATGTGGTGTGGCGCGCGTCTCCTTGTTCTCTTCGGCTACGTCAAGGTCGGCTCTTTCTCTCTCCCAGCGCTCGACGTAGACGAGCTCGTCTCCCTGACCGGAATTTGCTCGATGGATCCCTTGGCCACGAGCCGGAGTGCCTTCGACATCCAGAAACAAAAGGCGGAGGCTCTCGCTGTTTTGAACGGCCTCACGGGAAATGGGCATCTGGAGCAGGAACCTACCATGGAGCAACTCGAAATGGAGCTCCCCATCGTTCTCGATGGTCAGGTACCGCTCGGAGAGCTGCTCTCCAGAGTCATGCAAGCGATCTATGCCGAACTATCCGAACTCGCAGAGACGTGAGCATGCAACAAGCTTCGTTGGGTTGTGCTTGATGCTGGTGATTCAGGCTTCCGAACATGTCAGATACCGCAAGAAAGCGAACCATCGCCGACTGGGTAGTCAAGACAAAGAAGCAAGTCGTGAAGCTGTATGCCGTCACGAAATGGGCGCGCGATGCAGAGACCGTTCAAAAGTGCATGGTAGGTGGTCTAGGACGTCTCTAATCAGCGCGGGTAATCATACAGAGCTAGAATATCACTGCATTCCTCATGAACCAGAACCAACAATTCGAGAACGTGATCGGCGGACTCACTTATTCGAGGGAAAGTCTGGATCCCGCAAGGTGAGGCTACACATCCCGTCGTATTTGGTTATCTCCTGACAATCTACCAGACTTCGAAATCATGATCTTCTTACCTCCCTTGACGTGCTCACCTCGGGGACATATAAACGTCTTCCATCCAGGATCAAGGTCGCATTATGCCTCCCTGTACTTAGCAAATGGACTCATGGTACTGAGTACAGAAATCTATTATTCCCACTCCACCCTTGACCGACGCCGAGGTGATCAAAACATTGAGCGACATGGAGGAAATTATGCGGTACCGTCTTCGCATGACGGAAATAATACCCGTGGAGATGTCTCAACATCGAATTGGTACTGTCATAACATCCTTGTTTTCGCGCCAAGGGCTCCATTTGAAACTCCTTTGTGATCCAGCGGGTGGTAGGGTACACTTCACCGTTCCGGGCTTGTTTGAAACCTCTGTTTGCATGTGCGGGGCAGAGAAAGATGATGGCTGGTTCTTCGTTAATGTCAAGTTCCTTATCTCTGTCGGGGGAGACATGAGTGGAGCGGATGGTATGTCTCGATTACGTGGACTTATTTAAACTGAGCTCTGGCGCCCTGCAGAGTTTCCTCAGGAGCCAACTGGCGTGCTTAAGCGACACATTACGGACGAGGCAAACTCTCGAATGGCGTACTACCTACCTCTACCTGAACCGGTGGACCTTCCCCCTGGTACTGAAGTTCCTGAAAGACCGAAACTACCCGAGGGAACGGCCGATGTACCCCTTGTCCGGTTGTACAATTTTTTGCGTGAGTATGACTGCGCGAACTCTCCACCCTCGGCTCACGATGATTCTATAGAGATGATGTCTCTCTCATACCAACTCCGGATATTATGGTACCAGGTCAGTCCTTGAGTGTATGCGCCACTTTGGTATACTTTTCATCGAGCAAACTCTGTCTGCAGGCCGTGCGGATGTGCTCTCTTGGATGGGGACAGTATTTGAAAGTTGAGCTGTTAAATGGTAATAAGACGCTTTCAGTGTCGTATTGGGTGTAAGTACTTCGATCTTTTGACCTTGCGATCCGCTCAGGCTACTCCCAAGACGTCCTACTGTCCCAGGACGCACACAGCCCCCCAGTCGCATCAAACTGCCACCACATGGAGGAACACTTACTATATCGATCGTCGAGAATCGCGCGAGTCCCAAGGTTGGCAGTGGACCCGCAAGGTCACCAACAGCTCGTATGCTGTCTGAACTTCAGCTCAAAGCAAAGCTCGGGTCAGCACAACCATCGGACGAAGTCGAAGGACTCGCATTCGAGGTCAAGTGGGAACCCATGAAGGGTGCGCTGGGCGTCGTCATAAATCAAGATGAAAGCATGGAAATTATTGGAGAACTCCTGGTGGTGGGTTTATGCGAACTTGGTTATGAGAAACCTCATGTGTGTCCTCTAGGAATCGAACAACCTCGATTTCGAGGCGATGCTACACAAGGTCATCAATACCCACGCCAGGGCTATCCTTAAAGTATTTCAGTTGCAACTCCAACGCGGCCCGACGCGCAATGTGTTTTCTCCCGACGGGAAAGTCGTCTTGGACTCCCACGGTCCGTACAGTCGATTCGTATGCGAAGGGATATCTTCTGAGTCTTTGTATAGGCGGATACCACGTCCTACGTGTCCATCTCTGTGCGGACGAAGTTGTTCTCGCTTCAATTGACGTCAGAACCGGTCGCGTGAATCTTCGGGACACGGGTGATCTCGCCGCTGCTTCCCGCGGACCTCGATTTGCAATCATCTCGGACAGCCTAAACGACAATCCGGGTATGTGGCTGACCTTGGTAAAGTTGAGATTTAGTGTAAGTCACAAAAGAGTCGAATTTTACGTGAAGATTTGATACGACGTGTTACAATCCCAAAGACGATCATGGACCTTGTCGAGCAGAAGGCGAGCTACCTCGGCCTGCAAGTCTTCCGACACCGCAATTTCTCAAAGGAGGGTATGTGACCCTGTTTTCTCGCCCTCCCCCCTGTCCACCAACATACATACGTATTCCTCAGAGTTACAAAAGTTGGGTCCGTTGGCAAGAGGGACGATGTACATCAAACTCTCCAACTTCCCGTCTCACTATCTTGTGCTCGTGATCACCGAGGAAGATTTTCGCTATGCGCTCATCTCGGTCAAGGTGTTACCGGACAGTAGGTATGGCGACATGATTATGGAGGATATCGGCTGGTTGGGCGTTCGACGTATACGAGGTGGGAAGGGACCATCCGAAGTTGTTATTGGACCACATGTGGAAGATCCTCAAGTGGGGCAAAAGCGGAAGCGCGACGTTGCCTCATCGGCGCATAACAGGGAAGACAAGTGAGTTTCTTTGCTCGAAAAGTTCTCGCAGTTTATCCCTCGCTAGCTTCCATTTGGAGACACAGACCCTCAGAGAACTCTATGCCTATTGTTGGTACGTAGCATCTGTCATAGTGGTCGTCTGTTTCGGGCCTGTACAACGCACTCCCAGCGCGCGCGTTGCCTATACAAAAGTCGAAGCCCAGTTCAAGCTCCGTGGCATTCCATACACGCATGTCAATCCAACGAGCGCACTTCCTCAATCTTCCGCCCTGTCCTACGTGCAATCCTCTCTCGCCCGTTCTATCCCCGCCCTTTGTGTTCAATCATCCGACATCCTTTCCGGCGCTCCAGCAGCCGAGGCAGCGATGCCCAACATCCGTGTTATACCACTCAATTGGTGGTCAGACAAGGGGGCTCAAGTCGTGACGTGTGTCAAGCTCAAATATGTACAACAGCCCGTCGGGAAGCGGGCCGCGGCTGGACGGAGTAGCAGTGATATCATTCGGCCGTCGAAGAGGATCATATATGATGCGACGGAAGCGGTCGTGTCGTTCTTGTCGGAACAGGTGGATACATGCGTGGATGAGTTCCTCGAGGAATGGGCGAGGGTGTCTAAGATGGTGGTAATTGCCCGAGAGGGTGAGGCGTTGGACGCGTCTCGGAGAATGACCCGTTGCTAACGACGCTTTTTGTTGCAGTCGCCCAGATGGCAAAAATAAAGAAATGGCGAGACGTCCGACTCCTTTCGTTCGATCTACAGACCGTCGAATTTGCCTACTCCTCGGCAAGTCATTCTCGTCCTTTTTGTCTTCTACATATCTCCTAACGTTCAACGTTTATCGTGCACACAGGATTATACGGTATTCATTAGCTGTACGGACCAACTCTCCCCCACGGGTGGTTCCTTTGAACTTCGCTTCTCGCGTTGCTCCCCACTAGCGCCTTCTAACGCAAATACCCTTGCGCCACCTCCCCAAGCCACATCCATACAACCACATCTACGATCGAACCCGCACGAAGAAGCTGAACCATACCTCCGTCAGATCCTTCGGCACGGCCCCCTTGCATCTTCGCTTCATCGTCTTGTAGGACTTCTTCGAGACACTTTACCTATCGCTGTCGAGCTTGATCGCCTCACTGCGGGTACGAGAGAGGAGCGGGCGTCGATCGGCCATGGGAGGGGCAAGCGGGTCAAGTTGGCCGAAGAACCGTGGTTTGATACGGTCGTCAAGGGTATGGGATGGTGGCGGGTGTTGTATGGCGATCTTCGGTATGCGTCTCTTCCTCCTCCGATTCCTTCTCAAAGACATCGCACGTGCGTTGCTCATGCCACGCTCTGCTTCGGTTTTCCAGACATGCGCTCGATTTGAGATTAATGACCGGCAAACGGATCGCTATTTTGGATGCCTCGTATTCACTCTTCCAAGGTAACGTTGTGCCGCCTTCACAGCCGGATTCGGGCTCTGGCTCCGACTCTCACTCGCATACGCACTCGAATTCGGACTTGGACTGGATTGGGCTAGAGCCGATCCCAGAGTTTCGTATGCTCGTCCTCGACGCCGTCCGCGCCACACGCCTACGCTCGCCCGAAAGCGGAGCAGGAGGGCAACGCATCGCCCCGATTGACGTTGGGGTCGTATGTGAGGGCGGTACGATCGGACCTGTGATTCGAGCGTTGCACGAGCGGGTGTTGAAGAAACTCAGAGGAGCTGGTGGATGATCTAGGCGCATCCGAAGAGCCTGTCCGTGCTTTTTCTTTCGTGTACTTTTCGTTTTCGACTTTTGTCTCTTTGTTGTTTTATGCATACCAGGGGACGATGCCCATTTGGAAAGAGCTATCGAAGGCGTGTGAGCCGACGCCAGAGCGGGTAGGCAGAGCAAACGATGATACCAGGTAAGGTCATTGGTCGTGGCAAAGCCGCACTAAGCAACGGAGACCTCGATGCTCCAACACAAACAGTGGTGTCGATGTGAATTGATTCCAACCGCCTACACAATACACAGATGATGAAGAAAACATGCCCTCGCGACTCGGAACATCGTTGCAATGCATCGATGCTCATGACATGAAGCAACCGTGAGCCAGAAGGAAGACAACGAGTTCCGTTTCACGATCGTGACAATACCTTTCTTGCCTCGGATGGAGCCTTTCGTTTGTCAACGACGGTCTCGCACTCCCGAGAGACGGCGACGACACCCTTGAACTCAATGCCTTCAAGTTGGAGACACTGCTCCCAGGTGCTCCGCCCATCCGAGGAGGAATGGGCTCAGGAGATTCTCCCCGTCTGAAGGTCGGACTCGGTAGGCCGGACAGGGATGAAGGTTTGTCCGACGATGCGATGGCCTCCTCCCCTCCTGATTTCGCCTTGGTCGACTTGGACGTGCGTACACGAGAGGAAGAGGTAAGTCCCGTGAGGGCCGAGGCAGAAGCCAAGAGAGTGCTTGCTTTCCACACGGACGGTCTCCAAAGCCGTGTGGGAGGCACAGAACGTGCTGAATCCTGATCCCGAGATTGACTTGAGAGCTCTGAAAGTGGCCGTTCTGGACTCTCGGCAAGGTCCGCTGGACAAGCGCAACAGGTCGCACCTGAACCAACACAAATAGCCCGAGTGATGTCGTCTTCGTGAGTTGATCCCACCTCCATTTTCTACACAACACACGAAAAAAACTCTCGTGAACATTACATTACTTAACTAACACATGTCACGACTCGAGCATTCATGTTCTTGACCGACCATAGTATGACACGGATGTCGGATAACTGGACGCGGCGGCGCCTAGGCGCCAATCCCGACTCTACATGGATTTCGGTCCCAGTAGCAGGCTGCCGCCCATCCACATCACCTCCATGGTTCCACATCTCGTCTTGAACGTTTCCAGATGCGAATATGTCACGGTTTCATTGGGTCGACGAAGTACAAGTGTCGACAAACCATCAAGCAAGGTTATGGTTATCGTCGAGGCAAGCAGCGCTTCAAAGTGAACTTATCGTTCGTGGATACTTCAGAATCGAGCTGTTGCGCCAATGTACTGACAGGCAGAACTTGAAATACTGCCAACACTTGTACACGATAACAGTACTTCGAGCTTGCTCATCCCATTACGCCACTGCTTTACTTCAACTTGTTTAAAACCAACATTCCGGCGGAACCATACGCACACACGTATTTTTCCAACAGACTTCAAATATGCACAGTATATACACCAACTAGCCAAATGACAAGGTATATTTCAAACGCAAGATTTGCATTTGCATTTTTTTTCTCACTAAAAGCCTGCTAGCTTCCGACAAATCTGCTATGTATGCGAGATTATCCGTCGCCCTCAACCGGTCGCCGCGACAGTCACAGAGGTGTTCGCGAGCTCCAACTCCGCAGTATGGGTCGTGGACTTGCGTAAGGTGTCAGCATCCGTGTTCCGCAGCCAAGAGTACAGGAGAAAGAGGATACGTACTCCGGCGAGGTAAAAGTGTGCAACTCTGAGTTGCATGGGACCGTTGAACCAGTCCGGAACGGTCACCGTGATGTTTTGGAACGCGTTCCCCGCGCTGTTGGCCGACTCTGGATCGAAAGGACCATTGTAGAGGATAGTACCCAGGCCCTCGTTGATGCAGCCGGCAGGACAGGGAGACGCGCCAATCACGACGGCGACTTCCTCGGTAGATGGCGTCTGTGTCAATACCAGTGAGTCAAAACGACATTTGCATGGTGGGGGGGAAAAGAAAAATAAACAGCTCCGAGATGTAGCACGTACAAGGCTTTCAAGCTGAATGGTGACCGCCGAACCACCGATCAAATGGGTTCCCGCAGTGGGTAAGGCGATGTTGATGTTTTGCGCAAGTGCGGCGCCCACGAGCGCTGCGGCACAGAGAAGCCCCCCGAACATGATATGCAGTTGGTCAGATAAAAGAGGAAGATATGGATGTGGCCCTCCTCCTAGTGCTGCACGTTTTATACGTCGATGGACCAGCCACCCTAGACAGCTTACCACTGTCGCGACCTTGAAAATAAAAATCCACCGTCAACGTCATCGCCTAATACGCAAGCATGCTAGAGCACCTAGCATGGATTGGGTGGTTGGGACGCAACCCGTGAAAGCGACGTGTGTGTCAATTAACGCGGTAGTGAAGCCCAGACGGTGCCTTTTTCCGCGTCCGCATTGCGGGAGGTACTACTTTGGATCACCAGGAGGTCTGTTGACACTTGGGAACAGTGACTAGTGATCGTTGACGAACCTCTTGTGACAGCACTAAAACACCCGTACATTCAGATTCGGTAGATATGTAGAGCACTTACTGCTATGTATATGACCTGACGGTACAACTTGAATAAGGACTCCATGACGCGAGTACTATAGAATTTTATTTGTGACAAGTCTATCGGAACGTTTCACATGCCCACTTGTGCCTGGTATATGCATGCGTCCGACGCCATACCCATCGCAACCATATAGACGTGTCGTTGAAACTGCCATACAAAGATAAAACATGTTGTCACGTACTTGAAGGGAATCGCAGGCACGTGCTACGTAGAGCATACTATTCAAGGTCGAATGTGAGCCAATCCCTCAATTGCTGTGTCTCCCCTAACAAAGGTTTACCAAAATACGCCAGGTAAGTTACTAGGTGATATGGCTGTCACGACCATGACTGAACCTGAAAGCTTGACCCGCCACCCACGTTTGAGCAGACCATGGGAAGCGTTGTACTGGCTGGAAGCCTGGAACTTGATGAAGGTACTTCGAGTCCGTCTATCGTGTGGGGGCGCGCGCGGGTTCTCAAAAGTGCGGGGATACATATGCTGGGATATGCAACTTCTTTCGCCTGGCTCTTTTGCACGCCCGGGCCGGGCAATGTTGCATCGCCACTTATAGTGCCTCGGTCAGCAAGCCAAACGCCACCAACGTCGGCAGAGTACCGATTCTACCGAATGCGTCAACTGGTCTTTAAACCGGTTAGGCCCTCGGCGATTGTGCGCGCTTCTACTTGTTGCTGTAAAACGAAATTTGGTGCGTCTGTGAACAAGTGGACGAAAACCCTATGCGATCAAGAAGTGTGTCAATTTCTCCACGGTGGGGCGTGGCAAGTCATCCTCGCCGCTTTCCCGTGGCACAGGTGATGCGTTACTTTCCAACCCTCGCGTCTTCGTAGGAATCGTAGCCTAGGCCGTGACCAGACATTTTAGGACACTAGGGCCAAACCTTTGCCCCTGCTCGTCGCTGGACATTTGACCACCTTGGGTGTCGAGATCCGGTCCGATAACTACGCCGCCAGCTCGAGCGAGCTGGCCCTACGTATGCCGTCACTCCTGAACACAATATTTGGCTCAAAATAGAGACTCGAGAGGATGCAACACTAGAGATCCCTTTTCGCTAGGAAATGGGACGACGAAGCGCCCGCGCGATGTATGTTGATATTCTCACCCACTTTCGCATGCTACTTACTATTCCTCTCTGGTTATCTATGCGGGTAGGTCCTGCTTTCTGGCTTACTTATATGCGCCAACTTGTCGTGTATCACTCCTTTGTTTTAGCCTCGGTCTTGACATTGCCTCACTTCTCACCCAATATCGTGTGCCCCCATGGAGATTGCATGCGAGATGTTGTGCTGATCTCAGTTTCGTAACATGTTTCCCCTGCCAAGTACACATAACATGGGGTAAATTTTGACCTCTCGTCACCGCGGAACGATAGCTTTGTTGCAGCCTCACATGGTTCTTGACTCGGGAATCAGAAGTCGGCATCGCGACGGACCGACGGCTGTTCACTACTGAACAAACAAACGCTCACTTGCGACCACAGTCAGCTGACGGAGTGAAAGGGGCTCTTACACTTGTGAGCATCTTTTTAGGTTGGTTTACCACTACCTTACGCCTTGGAGAATTGACAAAGGTTTCGTTGGGTCGCATACTCGTGAGGGGACTAAAGTCTTGAACTAGGACGTAAGTACATGCAATGCATTCTTAGCTACGGCCTCCTCAGTTATAGTACCATGGCAGCTTGAAACCTTCCAGCTTTGATATGAGGGGTTCGCGTGATAGGAATGGCACGATTCATGAGTGCATCGACCGCCCTCGGGATTCGGTCATTCGATTCACCAATATTGGCACACCGGAACCTGAATTGCTATAAACCAGACGATGAGTTAGCAGGCCTTCAGGAGAGAATTTGATAGTGAACTACATTCACCCAACTCCCGCAAAGAAATACTGCGCACTGATGCTATATCAGGCAAAACGCACCGACAGTACGTGGATCATTGATCATTTTCGACACGGCCAGTAAGCTTCTTTGTAAGTACCTGCGGTGGTGGTGAAGCTCCTACCGATCCAAGTTTCCGTATATGTAACTCTGACCGTGGGAATATGGGTGATAGTGACGCGTCCAAGTGACTGCAGCACTCAGCCTACCGCCATGTCGGACGATGCGATCCTACCCATCCCTAATCTCAGTCTTCCTCAACATGTATTCACCTTACTTTCTCCCTCACTCGAGCACCTCCACGACAACGCCCGAAATACCCTGCTAGATGGCATCAAAGCGGACAGTACGCCCATTCATTCACTGACATGAATCTGTTTCGCTGGAACGTCCACTTGCGATCAGAAATGGCCCCATATTATCGACTGGTCACGTCCTCGGGTGCTCTTGTTTCCGACCCTGCACTTCTTGACGAGATGGAGAAAGCGGACGAGGAAGAGCTCAAAAAGATGGACGAACGGCTCGCCGAGGCTGAGAAAACGGAAGGAGAGTCTGAAATATCGGATGCCCTCAAGGCGCGCGCGAACCACCTGACGCGGATAGGTGACAGGGTATGTCGGTGACCCCTGCGCCGCGCCGCTCAGCTGACCTCTTTAGCAGGAGCGCGCCGTCGCAGCGCAGAAGCTA
>JBBPKY010000142.1:28327-42347 GCA_038089495.1 Xerocomellus dryophilus
ATCGGATGCCCTCAAGGCGCGCGCGAACCACCTGACGCGGATAGGTGACAGGGTATGTCGGTGACCCCTGCGCCGCGCCGCTCAGCTGACCTCTTTAGCAGGAGCGCGCCGTCGCAGCGCAGAAGCTAGCACTGGAGAAAACCCCTGGACTTGGATCAAGGATAGATATATCCCTCACTCTCATCCGGATCGGGCTCTTTTTTGGGGACAACGCTCTCATTACTGAGAACCTTGAAAAGGCAGAAAAGTTGGTCACTCACGTCTCTGTCGCGTCAAGGACCACTCGATAACATTTTGCAGATTCATCGAAGAGGGTGGTGACTGGGACAGACGAAATCGCCTCAAGGTTTACCGAGGACTTCACGCCGTCTCTATTCGTCAATTCAAGACCGGTGGCGAGCTCTTGCTTGACGCGCTGTCGACGTTCACAGCTACTGAATTAATATCCTATACCGACTTTGTCGCTCTCACGATCATAGTCAGCTCGTTGACCCTCAAGCGGCCAGATCTGAAGAAAAAGGTTGCTGTCTTCCACCATGCTTACGTGCCAAGGCTGATTGTCGTTTCAGCTCATCACTGCCCCAGACGTTATCTCCGTCTTACCCGACCTTCCTGTCCTCGGTGACCTCGTAAATAACTTGTATGACTGCCATTACGCCAAGTTTTTCGTCGCACTAGGTACGCATTTTCTGCGCCCACAATAGGTTGGCTTGGTGGAATTGGACTGATGCGATCCACTCCGCCTTTCCCCGAATGGCTGCCCGCCACGCCGTGACCACGCCCACAGCTACCCTCGAGCAGACTTACCTCCTGCCTTCGCGGTTATTATCCCCGCATACCCGTTACTACGTCCGAGAGATGCGAATCCTCGCATACAGTCAACTGTTGGAATCATACCGCAGCGTCACGCTGGAAAGTCTCAGTGGCGCATTTGGAGTCAGCGTTGATTTCATTGACAGGCAAGTTGACGTTCGCTTCTGGTGAACACAACGACTCAACGAGATGTTCAGCGAGCTGTCACGATTTATCGCCAATGGACGGCTGCACTGCACGATCGACAAGGTGCATGGAATCGTGGAAACGACCCGACCGTCACTTAAGAGCGCTCAGTATGAGAAAGTAGTGAAGCAGGGTGATATTCTTCTTAATTCCATACAACGATTGAGTAAAGTGTTGTATTAACATGACGAATGTTTGGGTGGGTTGCAAGTCGTAGATGGGAGTGGGAATTCGATTTGCTGATGGCGGCATCTCGCTGACATGCATAGTATCCGTGCTGGTCATCGTCCATGACTGCGGGGCCTGTCAGCCTCCACTATCGGTCACTCGCTGTCCTGATTCCTCTGTCGGTCGTTGCTGTAGTTAGCTGGAGACTGCTATCCGGCAGGAGTTGGAACATGGTGAACCAAACAGATTCACAAGCCTATCGACACCCCATCTACTGGTTCGACGACGGTTCAGTGATCGTGAGGACATCCAACAACCAGGGCGGCGTCGTGCTGTTCAGGATCCACGAATCTCTGCTGCGCCGACATTCCAAGGTCGTTCTGCAGCGAGAGCCGGAGGACGAATGTGCTGTCCCCACCGTGACCATTCCGCTTGCACTCGGTGTGCAAGTCCAGGATTTCACGTCGCTGTTGGCGCATCTCTACCACGATACGTGAGCGTCCATGTTATTATCATGGATGGGATCGTCCGTTGTTCTCATTCAAACGCCTCACGCGTACGGTACAGTCCGCTGTCACTGAAAGCACCCTTCCAACACGTTGCTGCCATCTTTCGCGTGTCTTCGTCGGAGCAGTTGGATCTCCCGTCTGTGCATAGCCTGGCGAGATCTTATCTCGTAGCCATGTTTCCCAGTGGACCGTCCCCTTTCGTTCATCCCAATCATCTCGAGGAGGCGTTGGTTCTTGCGTTGCGGTACAACATTACTTCCGTGAGTCCTCCACTTACGTGTCACCTCGATTTATCCAACGTTGCGCCGTTGGCTCCCCGCCGGCACCCGTTGTATGCGCTCGCAGATCCAGAAAGGCATTTATTACAGCCTTGTAACGACGACCGATTTTGAACCCAGCTCGGATGCGACCCATGACGAACTGCCTTCGAAAACGATAGCCCTGACGCCCACAGACGTCGCGCATTGCCGAAATCTCATGGAGGGCATCGTGGAACATTTTACTCCCGTCTTGTTTGAACCGGTGTGTCCAATCTTCTCAATCGCCTGCTTTTCGGTCCCCGGCTGGCTTCTTCGGTGGGGATGGCGTCGGTGGCGTTTTCCATAACAGAATGCAGGCGGCGTCCATGCATGTGTTTTTTTCCATCTCCCTCTGCTATTTGCAATCCAAGTTCAGCTCCGTTGGTTTGCTTATTGTTTTTCTCTAGCCCGTGACACCACACATGGTGTGTACGAACCTATTGGCAGACAAATGGTTTCCCCTGGTTATACAATCTGCGATAGCAGGGGATAGCGTGTACAAGCCCCTCGAGGCCCTCGAGCAACTCAAACAAATCGACTGGGGGGCGGAGGGATTGTGTGCTGCTTGTGTCAGAGAAAAGAGAGAAGAATGGACAAACGAACAGGAGGAGGTGTGGGAGAAGATGGATGACTGGCTGAAGCCGGGCGTGGTGTCGGAGTAGATTGGGTGGACTCTCTGGGAAATATTGATCAACAGCACCCACTACTACGGCTCTCTGAATGTCCGAAATGCCTTGCGCGCGGTGGGTGGCTTTTCCTGCAAAGGCTTGTACGTCATGCTTGTAGGCGCGCCAACATATTCGCATTTGTCAACCGCTCTATTTCACGCACAACAGCCCCCGAGTTTGGGTTAACCCTTGTTGTCATGTAGCTACAGCGGAGAGAAGGAGGACTGCATCGAACGGTAGGTTTTGGAATTAACCTTAACCCCTCCTTTTGAATCGCCGACGCCGATTCAGACGTTGGGCGGGCGGGATTGCGACCAGGTACTTCCAGCCTCCAAGTTCGCCTTGACGCAGCCGCAGCCGACAACATGAAGTGTGTCTGAGAGCATTGCTCAAGTCCGAAATGGTTGAAACGTACGTTGATGGACGACTGTCCCTCGCAACCCGTGGTTTATGACAATCCACTGTTCATTTCCAACTCTCCGACCAGGCGATGCTTCATAATGGCGGCCTACCAAAAACACAGCTTCATTATGTGGGCATGATCGCTGGCAGTGGGTGGTCCTCAGCTCCGAATTACACGTCATCCATCCATCATCCTTCTATATGCGCCACTCCTCACAGTCATGTGCAGGAACGGAGTCAATGGACTACAGGACTATAATTCCCGCCCTTGGACGTTCTACTTCCATTGAACCGTTGTTCCTTGGACTCCACCGTAAGCATAGGACTCTCATTCGCAACGCGAGCGGTGATGAGTCGGAAGGGTCGGGTCGTCGCGTCCAAGATCCTTTTCGGAGTTTTCTGGTCCCCGTGGCCGAGCGCAACCTGATACACACACGTGTGCCCACCAAAATATGGAAATCCAAGTCACCGTTGTCTAATATGCCGCAGAATCGTGTCTTTCCTTTTTGTTTCTCTCGTGACATTGGTCTCGGGTTCATTACGGTGTCCATTCAATCGGTGGGCGTCTTCTGATTTTCCATCAGGTGGTTTGACAGTTCATTCTAAATAGACTGGATGGACGCCCACAGGTGGCGACGAAAGGTATGTCTCGCGTTTGTCCAGGGTCGGTTTGCCACTCTCTGGATGTATCATTCACGGTCCCGGAAAGCGGCGGTGGCAGAACCAGATTCACCCGGGTGTCGTCGGGGTAGGTATAAATGCAGGTGGTGTATCTCAGTGCAGATTTAATCCCGTTTTTTCTGATATTGTTCCCCAGCATCGAACATCATACGCGCAAATACCCCAAGATAAAGCGTTGCGCGCAGTAAGATGAACATACCACCGGTAAAAAAAGCCTCGCGCAATCGATTCCGGTGTCGTCGGTATGGCGTATACGACTTGACGTACGAAGACGCTGCTTCACCTCCATTTACGTGGGGCACATATTCACTGTTAGATGGTTTTCGAGCGATCTGCGAGGAAATACCCCACGTGAGGAGACAGCTTGTCGATACGACCAAGCTCGCGCCGGCGGAATTCGTCGCGTACATGGTGACCACCATTTGGCTAGGCATTTACTCGGCCATCAACCTTTACTGGCTGAGTGTCTTGCTCGATAAGGTATGTCGTTCACGCCATCACACAAGTAGTGTTGTCTTTATTTCCAGCAGCTCGGGGATGGTTTCATAGACAGCGCGCTGGCCCCAGGGGCGTACTGGTTACTTGCTACTTCCTGGATTTCTTGCGCTCTGGTCAACGTTGCTGTTGAACGCACACGGTAAGTATTTCTGAAGGACTATATGCGCGGTCGTTGACTCTTAATGCAGTGCTCGGTCGTTGGAAATTTTGACCAAGCGGTTTAAAGCACACTTTCTGCCTCAGTTGATACGCGGTAGAGCAATCCATTCCGTTATCGTATCTGTCTAACGACTCACTCGCTTCTAGCAAGTCTGAGGGTCGATCTGCTCTCCATACAGGGTACGCCCCGCGCCCCCAAGGATTTGGAAAAGAAAACTAACACGTGACTAGACCTGTACTCCATCTTTCCTGTCAATGGACGGTTCGAGTCCGAGTTTCCGGGTGGCCCTTTTCTGAAGCAACTGAGTCAGCTCATGCAATGCACTCTTGCTTTGGCTTCTCAGGTGCTCGTATTGCTACACGCCATCTCCCGTAAACGGAGTCCGGAACGGGAGGTGTTATTGTGTTTCTGTGTCGCTAATGAACTCGTTTGGTGGCTGGCTCCGTCAAATGGTATTGGCTCCTCAGGTCTGTTCAACTGTGACTCTACCTCGTTATTTGCTCACAGTTTCGAAACAGCGTACATCTATTGGCCCAACAATTTGAATTTCAAGAGAATGAAAGCCCTTTTTGGCCTCGCTTTTTCGACTCAGTATAGAGCCGACATTGTGCTAGATGGGATAGCAAGCTCTATCGAGACCGGTACGTGCAATCCCTCTCTATATTTCGGCGTTGCTCAATTCTGCCCACAGAATACAAGAAATCTGCGGAGCGACTGGGGGATGTTGAGGTCTTGGATCCTACTCCCTGGTGCACTGGACTTTTGCGAGATTGGTACTGGGATTTTCTGATGGAGATCACTTTGGATCTCCCAATGGTAAGCCACACTGTGTTCCTTCTCCTTGGTTTATTAGCCGACGTTTTCCAGGCCATATATGTATTGATACTTCCGGCGTATTTGTCTCCATCGTCCATCGCTTCGATGGCGCTTCTGCAGCAAGCCACTAAATCTATTTCGTTGAGCATAGGGCAGTATACTGAAGATACGCCGTCCTTTCTGGACGTCTGCTCGCAGGCTAGGCGTCTCTATGATGCCATCAACCACGAGAGCACGATGACACAGGGTACAGAACCCTTTCCTCGTTTAATCGACAAGTCCTATGACGCGGGCATGAAGATCTCCTTCAGGTAACGTCATCTTCTCCACAGGCGTCGTGTATGTAACGCTCACGTGCGCATGTCGACATTACCAAGACACGTTTCGTTACGATATCCAGGAAGCAATCACCACGCGCTCTGCGATGTTTCCTTTGAGATCTTGCCCGGAGAGCTCGTCCTCGTGGTGGGCACCAACGGAAGCGGAAAATCGTCCATGCTTAAATTGTTGGCACGGCTGTTCGATCCAACCGCGGGTGAGATCCTCATCGACGACTTGCCTCTCCCCCACTATGACGTGGAGCAGCTCCGCGCCGCCATGGCGTTCCAGTCACGGTCTCCGGTCGTATACCCTGTCACCGTCAGGGAAAACATCACGTTTGCTCTCCCGCCAACGTTTAACATTGAACAAGAGCACATCGATGAGGCAGCACGGATGGGCGATTGTTCCGAATGGATATCGCGGCTCAGCGATGGATATGACTCGCAGCTTCGGTCCTCGTTCGATATCAATCAAGGATGGATAGACGGCATGTATGGATACCCGTCCGAGGCACTGAAGGAAGAGCTCGCTCGACACAATGGTCACCCGGTATCGATATCAGGTGCGTAAACAGAACGTCATCTGGTTGGGAGAGAACCTGTGTTGAAGCCGTGTCCACAGACGGTGAGAAGCAACGCCTCGCCACGTAAGTCCAGAGTCACCCATCCTGGCGCATATACGCACGTCCCGTTGACTCTATAACGTGACATGTAGCGCACGCACGTTCATGCGCATCAACAACCGCATGACACGACTCGTCGTCATCGATGAAGCGACGTCTTCGTTGGATCCCGTCGCCGAGCGCGATATCCTGACCGAGTTCCGCAACGCGCGCGCGGGCAAGACGATCGTCCTTGTCACGCATCGGTTTCACCACCTGGCCCATGAAGCCGACCGTATCATGTACGTGCGGCTCTTTCCATCCTTTCCCACGTTTGCGTTTATTCCTGGAGGAACGTCCTTGTTGGCTCGTTGCGAACGTCGTCCTTGGTTCTCATCACGCTCGATAGGTGTATGAAAGACGGGTGTCTCGTCGAAAGCGGCACCCATGCCCAACTCGTCCGCGCCAATGGGGACTATGCCGCCTTGTACCATGCCCAGGTCGAGTGGACCGAGTGACCCCCTCCGCCCCGCCCGCCCGTCGCGCTTCTCGTTCGACCTGTGATCGTGGATTCTCTCGCCGCTGTGTTACTTTCTTTTTTCTCTTTATTTCCTTTCGCTCCCTACTTTTTTATAACTCTTCCAACCCCCCTTTTCTTATGGTCGTCCTCGCATACGTGTCATAACGCATCACGTCGATCGCCGTTCTGACACTCTGTAGATCGATCTGTATGTAATGTGACGTTCTGTCGTTGGCCCACTCCTGGGCCGCCCATCACCCACCCTCAGGGACGAGTCCATGGCTACTACTAAATGCGGGTCCTGCGCTCGACTCCCGTGAGCATCTTGCCGGTGCGTACCATACACGGAATACGCCCTCTCGATCAAACGACAACCCTTGAGATGGAAGACCCAAAAAGGCCCACGTGGTCGACGACGAAAGACATCATTGCAGCGGTTTTCAACACCGACCTAAAGCTAAATTCGTATATGGTAAATCCCCTACAACAACGCGAGAGAGAGACGACGAAAACGTTCGAGTCAAAAGCGTATAAGGCATGAAAAGATGTGATGCATGTCCGTCCACAACAATGCTCAAGAAAAAGCGCGTAAACAATGGGCAAGTTGTCACTTGCCAACGTCGGAGCACAGCGTCGACACCGGGTATACCGTGCGCGCGCTCCAAGACAGGGTCATGTGTCGTGTGATAGATCCGTGATCCGCAAAACGATCGAATCAGTCGATTCCTTTCCCATAAAACTGAGAAGGAAAACCCGACGACGCACGGTTCAGTCCAAGACCTCGAACCGCCCTCGTTTCCCTTCCCGTATGTTCCCTCCATCCTCGTCCAAACCCCGCTTCTCACCCACGCCCACACCCACATCGAGAGCCACCCCCATGTTCTCGAAGGCGGCAAACCCTTCGGACACACCGACCCCCATCAGGTTCTCATTGCTCACGATATCTTTGAGAATCGCTTGATACCGCTCGTCCGAGAGACCCATGCCCGCCAACGGATTGATTCGTCCATCGTCGTCATAACTCGGCATCGTCGACGAGGATGAAGCTGCGACGCCTTCCGCGAGCGCTTCGTTGAACCCTTCGTCCGACAAGGGCGGTACTCCCACCGGCGGTCTCGGTAACTTGGACATTTGTTGAATGACTTTGAGATGCATCAGGTGTTTCTGATCACCAGGACCATGCGTCAGACATAGATCTACCCCTGATCGAGTGATGCAAACACACCTCGAGCATGTCCAGCAGGCCCTCCTTTGTAAACGGCTTCGGAAGGATATCGTTCATCCCGGAAGAATAATACGTCATAATCTCGCTTGGTTTCGAGTTGCTCGTCATTGAGATGATGGGCGTCATATGATCAAACTGTCTTATCAACGACGTGGCGGATATCCCATCCATCTTTGGCATTACAATGTCCTGACACGAAAGCCGAAGCCTCATCAGTATCAACGACAGATGAGCGCGCATATATTAAGACGCACCATCAACACCAAGTCATACTTTTCCAAATTCATTTTGGTCACCGCCCCAACCCCGTCCACAGCCACATCGATCGCACACCCAAACACCTGCAAAAACTTGCTACTCAATCGTCGACTCACTGCATCGTCATCCACGAGTAATACACGTGGTGGTACCGCCCATCCGGGGACGAACGTCGACCGACGCACGCGTAATTTCTTGTGGCTCCCCGCACCCGTTGGCGACGGGGATGACGAAGAGGAAGGTGGCGAGGACGATCCGCTCGATGGGTTCGTAGGCGTCGGCTGTACGACTTCCTCTGGCCCCGGACTTTCTTCCCCCCCGTATCCCTCGTCCTCTCCGCCACCTACGGCATCTCTCCCATCTGCCGTGGACCCAGAACCGGGTCTAGCTGGACCCTCCTCCCCTGGAAACGTCCAATTCCCATTCCTATCATCGAGGTTGCTCCGCGGCAACAGATGTCCTAGTGTAAACACCTGTAATCCCTCATGCGCATTCTGCGCAGGCGGTTCCCACACCTCCGGCGGGATAATAAACGGCTCGTCCCCCGTCGACGCCCCAGGATCGTGCATCTGCAGATGTATCTGTGATATCCGCGACAGGGCATCTTGGCAAGAGTTGGTAGTGACTTCTGTCCCGCTCGACGAGGACGACCTCGCTGTCGTGCTCGAACGAAAAGACAACCCGCTTTCAGCGCGTCGAGACATCTCATTCATCTGCGCGAGACTCGCACGTGCAATCGCACTCGGGTCGGCGTGCTCGCCGAGACCTAGGACCCGCTGTGCTTCTTGCGCAGGTAAGAACTGCACTTGTGGATTCAAATTACGCAGGGCCTGGCTGGCACTTCCTTGACCCTGGCTGTGCGTACGCCCTAGCGCTTGCAATAACGAGGACGATGACGATGGTTTGGGCGGTGGGGCTGGGGAAGTTACTGACAAGGGTTGGAGAAAGGGACTCGGTCGAGGTTGCGAATTGGCAAAGAGCGACGCTGCTGCGGACGCCGCATTTCCTGTGCCTGTCGCAAAAAGGGACGGGGGCGGATGCGTGCTAGGGGTCATACTGTGGGTAATGTTCGGGGGTGTGGGCACAACGGGTGTTCTTGACCGGGGCAGCGAGGAAGGGCCAGTAAGCGTTGATGGCCCAGCTGTCGGTGCCGTCATACTATCATTGTGTCTCACTGATATGATGAGACAAGGGTTAGCATACGCAAATGGAAGGTAAATCGCGAACAAAGGTTCAGAACAAAAAGAAAAAGTCCGCAAGGCCATGCATCAATGAAGCTCAGTGCGGAAAGCCACGGTCGGGGAACACGCTTGATCGTGTGCAGGCTCTCATAGGTTCCAATGAAACCCCGCAGCGAGACACCTACGAGCAAGCAGTAGACTGCACGAACCAACGGACCAAGACCATACAACCCATACGGCGCCTCGATTACCAGCAATGTCACCGTACACCCGGACCGACATCAATTGCGCCCCGACCCTACCCGATAACCCGTCCCGCCTACAGGCCGCAGAGATAGGTGCTGGTACGTTGGCGCCACCCGTCTGCCAACACAAAGGCATGCCAACAATGGTCTGATGCAGGAACAAACCGAAATGACCGCGAAAACAAGGGGGGACAAAAAAGAAACTCAACAAGTGACCGACTCACCCCCCTCCGCCCCTAAAAAATACTGGAGCAAACTTTGTATTAACCCGTCTTGCTGTGCCGTGTTCTTTTGAAAGTTGACTATCTCGCCGAGGACATCGCGATAACTGCGCTCAAGGCCGCGCATCCGATCTTCTGACCTGCCCACCTGTGCTCGGAGTGCGTCATTCTGGGCCTGGAGTGATGCAATCTGCTGCTGCAACGCCGAGACGGTGTTTTGGAGACCGGTCGACATTGTCTGGAGCGCGGCCGACTGTGCGTGAAGGGAGGCAGTCTGGGACTGGAGCGTATTCGTTTGGGATTGCAGCGATGTCGTCTGGTTCTGGAGGGAGCTCGTATGCGAAGCCAGGGTGGTCGTTTGAGTATGCAGAGACTCCATCTCGCCCACGACTGCCGGACCTGGGGAGCCCGAAGAGGCAGAACGGAGAGACGACGAAGGGACGTTGTTTGCGAGAGGTTTTCGAGCGGCAGGAACCTTGCGCTTGATGTTTTCGAGCGCGTCGCGTCTGTCGACGTGAAAATCGGGATGGCGAAATGTCCACGAGTGTTCGCCAAACTGGGCATCGTCGGTGTTCTTTACCTGGACATGAATCTGTTAGCTCCATGATCGGGATTTCGGGTTCGTTGAAACGTCCCCGTGAGGAATGAGTGCGAGAGCCCCCTTGAGGCCACCCCAAAAAAGGGGTGCCGGGGATCGCAGAGAACACGTCAGCTCATGCAAAAAAGAAGCGGGTGTGCGCTCGATCCCACGCCGTTTGCACATGATCACTATCGAAGCAAACGAAAAAAGAAAGCGGGATTCCCCGGGCTGGGGTGATCACCGCTCGTGGATGATCGGCTCACCTTGTGAAAGTCATACTTGTTCAGTTGGCGCACGAACGAAGCAAAATTGGAATGCTTGAACAGGCGAGGGAGGATCGATTTCGTAAATTCGTTCATGTCCTGGGAAACGAGGTCAGATATCGGGCGCAAATCGCGTTTCAGCATGGCCCGACGGGAAGAACAACGAATGCACGGTGCATACCTTGACGACAAAGCAATCGCCGTTGGGGCCCCATGAGACGACGTGGGCAAAGGACTGATCCTCGAGCATCCTAAGACGACCGATGGTGAGATGGAGCAGTGCATCGGAGAGGGGACGTACTTGTAGAGTTTCTTGACAAAGTCGCAGGTGGCGGGCATGTTATCGTCGACATCCTTTGACGGTGCCTGTGGGGGCGGCGCAGGCGGGGGAGGCTGTTCACGCTTCATCTGCCTCGCCTCTGCGGGTCTCGGGCCGGACTGGTTGTAGGGATGGATGTTCTGCAAGTGATGGAGGGAGCTCGGGGCGGGGAGGGCATCATCGCGGGAGTTGGAGGTGCGGTGCATCGTAGCGGGCCACGGGAGAGAGGACGAGGGCGGGGGGGATGCATGGCGGTGTGCCCGGGCGGAGGGCGAGTTGAGTGGGGGCAGGGTATTAACGCTGCGGGAAGCGCCGACGGGTGGGAGATGGAGCTGGGAGGGGGGCGGAAGATGGGACGAGTGGAAGAGCTGCTGGCGTACGGCAGAGTACGGTGGGCCCTGCGATGGCGAATCCATCGTGGCGGGGGTAAGCCGGGGCGGGCGGGGCGGGGCTGGAACAGGGTGTGGGAGGGGAGTGGGAGACACTCTGGGTGTTCTGGACAAGGCAACAGTCTGGCTGGGCCACCATCCGAGCACGAGCTACAATTTATTAACCTTGTGTCCAGATCAGCCCAAATAGCCGTAAACTGTCCGTATCTCGAACCCTGCCGATTCAGCCGGACCCATGCCGCACACGGCCACAGTGCAACGGCCTGATGCAGTGCGCTGCGAGAGTGGACAGTATACGACGCACGCCGATAGACGGACGAGCACTACACAGTGCTGGCTGGGATCGACGTTCTCGAGCGGATCTATTTCGTTGGTGGTCTGGACTCTCCCCAACGTTAACTGCCTTTTCTTCCCTGTTACGACAAGACGGCGCCAGGGAGGCTACACGTTATCCCTGCGCCCGGTCTAGACCCTGGCAGGTGCAAGGTAATTTAAACAACTCCGCTCGTCCTGCCCGCCCACTCGTATCGGACCCGCTCGTCCCGTCACACTGCGTTTGGCACCAGCGCTGTCCTCGAGGACGTCAAGGTTCTGAGATTGCTCTCTTTATTTGCGCGGAAATCAGCATCTACGACTTTTTTGAGCGAGCCTATCAGCCAAGCCCCATCAAAGACATGGCAAAGTAAAGAGCGTGGCGGCCGTAATTGAGCCTATCAAGCAAGGCCCATCAGACCATTGGCAAAGTACATGCCACAAAGCCGTAATGAGTGGCTGTGTAGCACGGGACCTTTGCGAGGCTGTCGTTCCGCGAGAACCCGAGTGAGGAAGTGAGGCGGGTAAATTTCGTGTCTCTACCTTCTCCTGCACTCATGGCCTCCCTCGCTCGGATACGTCCCTCCGTCGCGCGTCGCATCGTCCGTATTCTTCTCTTATCGTTCCTTTGCCAACACTCATCTTTTTTTTTCTTTCAGCCCGCGTTTGCACGGACCATTAC
This sequence comes from Xerocomellus dryophilus, assembly GCA_038089495.1. NCBI lineage: Eukaryota > Fungi > Basidiomycota > Agaricomycetes > Boletales > Boletaceae > Xerocomellus > Xerocomellus dryophilus. The sequence continues at coordinate 40,645 of JBBPKY010000142.1, forward strand.
CACGTCGGCCGACACCACCCAGCTGCAGGACACCATCACCGACAAATCCCAACCCTTCACTGTCAAACTCCACGAAGACTCTTTCCGTGCCTACAAATGCGACCCACCTTCCCTCCAAGTCCAAATCCAAAAGGATCAACTCCTCAAAATGTACAAAGACATGCAGACCATGCGTCGCATGGAAATGGCTGCCGATACCCTCTACAAAGCCAAGCTTATCCGTGGTTTCTGCCATCTCGCCATTGGACAGGCAAGTTCTCCTCGTCCTCTTTGGCGGCTTGCTCATCGTCTGCTAGGAAGCCGTGTCTGTTGGTCTCGAATATGGCATAACTCCCGAAGACCGTGTCATCACCGCCTACCGGTGTCATCCCTTTGCGGTCATGCGTGGTGGCACCATCAAAGGGGTCATTGCTGAGCTCCTCGGTCGTCAGGACGGCATGTCCCACGGAAAGGGTGGCTCCATGCACATCTTCACCCCCTCCTTCTTTGGTGGTAATGGTATTGTCGGTGCCCAAGTCCCCGTCGGCGCTGGTCTTGCATTTGCCCAGAAGTATCTCGGCCACAAGACCGCCACGTTTGCCCTCTACGGTGACGGTGCAAGCAACCAGGGTCAAGTCTTTGAGGCGTTCAACATGGTACGTGAAAAGGCCTGCCCTGGAGTGACAAACTGAGGATGTATGCGTTTTCAGGCAAAGTTGTGGGACCTCCCTTGCGTCTTTGTCTGCGAGAACAACAAGTACGGTATGGGTACATCGGCCGAGCGTAGTTCCTCCAACACCGAGTACTTTACCCGTGGTGACAAGATTCCTGGTCTCCAGGTCCGTCCCCCTCATTGGCCGACCGTATCACATCGTTGACGTAATGACGCATACACACAGGTCAACGGTATGGACATCATCGCATCCAAACATGCCGTCGAGTTCGCTCGCAACTGGGTCGTCGAAGGTAATGGCCCACTCCTCATGGAGTTCGTCACCTATCGCTACGGCGGTCACTCGTACGTGTCCCTTCGTTCTGTACACTTTTGTGGTGTTGCTCACATGACTTCCCTGATAGGATGTCCGACCCCGGTACTACCTACCGTACGCGTGAGGAAGTTCAGCGAATGCGGAGCACGCAAGACCCGATCCGTGGGTTGCAACGGTACATCGAGGAGTGGGGTCTCGCTACCGAGCAAGAGCTAAAGGTGCGTTTTTACCGTCTCCCCTCGTTCAACCCGCTCATTATCATTCTGAAAATGGCAGCAATTCGACAAGGAGGCCAAGGCAGAGGTCGACCAGGCCGTCGAAGAGGCTAAACAATCGCCCATCCCCCTCGCCAAGGACCTCTGGACGGATATCTACTACAAGAACACAGAGCCACCATTCATGCGTGGTCGGGAGCGGGAAGAGGTGCGTGTAGCTTCTTCCTTTGGGGGGGAGCTGTTCCAACGTTGTCTATGGCAGGTGCATTATTATTGAGCATGACTCGGTGACCGACGTGTGTGTGTGGACATAGAGTGAGGGTAATGCAAGTGTGACATGTGCATTTGGGACCTACGTTAGATACAGGCGCTTTCGTTTCGGTGGTGTACAATGAAACGATCGGACGATTGTTCCTTTTTATCACGCATGGCATGGCGTGGCACTGGGACGCAGTCCGAGCCGCGCATACACGAAGGGAAAAACGTTGATTGCAATCCACCATAGCCATTGGACGTGGAC
>JBBPKY010000143.1:0-42180 GCA_038089495.1 Xerocomellus dryophilus
GAAGTATCGTCTACTTAAATAATGGTGACGCGGCGCACGGACCAAGCGGTGTTCGTAGCACAAGTGCTAAGACGGATATATGAGGAAATGCTTGGGTCGTACGATAGGAAGACGAGGCTGCGCTAGACTGCGCATGAACAGGAATAGACGTCCGTAAGAGATAAAAGGAAACGGGATAATGGTAACCATGCGCAGCGTGTAAGAAAGAAGCTGCGTTTAGGCGGAAGGCGTTCCACAGGAACGGGGAGAAGGTTCTGGAACGTAGGTGAAAGAACTTCGACGGAAAAGGAAAAAGAAAAGAAATCGTAACATATAGTGACGTGTGTGCCGTTCTGAGGTGACATAGGATGTAGCCCATTGTACTGCTATGGCAAGCAGCATTTTGCTGTGTGCCAGCTTTTCTCTTTGTGCATGTTTTTCACACTCATCATTGGGATATGGACTGTTAGCCCACAGTTGGAGAAAGATTATGGGTAAGTCAAACTCAAATGAGGTTCTCCATTGATCTGCCTTGAGCTTTCCATGTTCAGGATCACCGAGATTTTTCAGAGGACCACAATGCCATGTTGGTCGCTTGATCCTGTGGAGGTGAGTTTGAATTTCATCAATCTCCTGGTTTGTAAGTGGCTCATTGGAATTGGGCTTCTTTACATTTCTGCTTTGGATGTAATCTTTGACAAACTTGTCTCCAAGGAGCACATCAACTATAGGCATGTCCTCTGGTTTACTGACTATCATTGGAATAGTTCCTGGTGCTGAAGCTGGCCCCAACTTGAGAAGGATGTCAGGTTGATTCAAACGAAACCATTTTATGAATGTGATGCTCACCAGTAGCACATTAACTAGATCTCTTTTTGTTGGTTTCTTCTTTGAAGCTGGCAATTCAGAGAATCTTCCTTGTTCCTTCACTAACTTTAACAAGACAGGGGAGTGAATGAAATTGAGTGCTGTGGTGGATGCTCCCGATTCAACAAGCTGTCTAGCCTGCTATAGCTCCTTTTCATTGATCTGTCTCTTTGGTGCCTGATGGGACCTGTACAGCTCTTGGTTTGCAGGCTTGTCAATGACAATGAGCTCTCTAAAGTAATATTGGACCGGGCCAAGGAAGAGATTATACATGCCATCAACCACGAGGAAACAGGTAGGATCCCAATATGGCAGTCAAAGAAGTTCAGACCACTGTACACCAGTCTCCTTGAAGATTTCATTACGTTCTTTTTTCGAGTCTGTATCTCACCATCAAATTACAGCTTCCTGGTATTCTTCACAGGTCCAGAGCTTTCACTTCTCGCATGCAAAGTTGCCTTTCTCTGATTCTTGTAACCAGCAAAGATTGCACAGATGCTCTGCATTCAGCCCTGCAAAGTTGCCAATCTTTCAAGCAACAGGTAAGTCATTGATAGCTAATGCAATGACAGATTGTGATAATCGTCCCTCTGGGTGCTCAACAGTCTTTGTGAACCACATTCCTCTTTGCCATGCAGGCAGAAAGAAGTCAACAAGCAGGTGAAGGAAATGGTTCATTTCCTCCAGTGAGGGCTCCTTGGGACCAGGGATGACACTGACAATATAAAGATTTTCTGCTTTGTAATGAAGACTGGGAGGGAGATTGAGCAAAGCCAAAGCAATGGAGCCAATTGATTTCTTTTTACCTGCAGTCTTGTTTCCATAAGGATTGAACCAGTCGACCAAGAGACTCCAAGCTAACCTCAAGTCACTCCTTTGTAGCCCATCCATGAACTATTTACCATCAGGGCCTGTGATTTTGGTAATTCCTGTCCCATCCTTTAAGTCCCACAGCTGATGCTTGTCGTTTGGCCTGGTTCCACACTCCGTTGCTGCCTCGGTGCCTGGGTGGCTTGGTTAACCAGCCAAAAAGTCATTGTAATCTTGTACAATGAAGGATCTTAGTGGTACACCGACTCTGATGCCATCCAACCTCATCATCTTGACTAGGAGCTGTCCACACAGTTTACCACCACATTAATTCACAAAGCTACACCATTTGGGATACATGACTGTCTGGTTCCAATGTGGCATATGGTTGGATGGGAGAGTGGAGAGCGGTCTTCAGCAGAAGGTTTAGGAGTCCCAAGGTAGCATTACTTCAAGAGTGGGTTAGATGACCAAAAAAATATTCAAGATGGCCGCAATCAGCATGGTCAGCAAGATGAGCAGATTAGCATGACGGAAGTTAAGGTCAAATTTCAGTTCTGCGAAACACGTTGGTTTCTCAGCTGACTTCATTGCAGAAACTTACCAGTATTCATGATTTTGGAAGCATTTCTTTGGGCGATATATTCTCTGGAGTCTGGGCTGCGAGAGTTTTCATGATACTCCTCACAACTGTCAGGAGTTCCTTCATATTCACTTCCAACTCTGCATGTAGTAGTTCCCTGCTTTCATCCCCTCTTGTGTTTAAGTAAGTGACAAAATCCAGATTCTCTTGGAACCACTTCAGTTGTTCCTCTAAGGCCTCTAGAACTAGGCTTTGTGTACCTGCCATGCTTAATCCCTCCATCTTGCCATGTATATATTGTGCAAAATGGTGCACCTTGTGGTCAATGATGAGGAGTTGCGCAAATACTTCATCAGTCCCTTCAAGGGATGCTCCTAGTTGGGTGATGTCTAATTGTGGAAAGGGCCCTTCAGGTGCTGGTGATTGTTCCACATACTATTTTCACGAAGTATCGTCTGCCAGAGTCATCCTGAATATCCCTCAAGCAATATCCTCTATCTGTGAAAGGTAATGTCTTATTGATGGGAATTTAATTTAGCTTTAAATACTTACATTCTTATCTGATGCAGGCTCTAGCGATATCTTGGACATTGATTGGACCACAGTGGAAATCTGCCCCATTTTAGAGGTTAGCCTCAAGGAGGTATGACATAGCACACTGTATCATCATGATACTGCCTGACTTCAAGATCAGTTCAATTGTTTCTTTCATGCATCCTTTTTTCATTCTTGGAAATGTCCCTCCTCCCAGGACCGCAAGTTGAGCAGAAACAGAGCACCATCATCATATGAAGGTGGTTTATCCCTTAGGTCCCATCTCTGCTATTTGTATGCTGCTCTATGCAACCTATCCATTACTTAGTCCTTGTACATCATACCCCTTGTACTTTTATTCCTTGTACTTCTTTTATTCTGTTCAGAAGCAGTATTAATATTCTTTGGGAAACAAATGTTTATAATCAGGTTCATTGTTGGTCATGCTTACATTCAGAGGTAATTATCACAATAAGGTGGCTCCCTTAACAATCCTTTATTTCATTTATAGGTGTAGGCACTATCATTCCTTTAAAACCTGCACATTGCTGCTGTGATGCTGTTGCTGCTTGACAAAAACATTGTGGTATGTTGATGTTTCTGAGTTGTGTTTACTTACTAACTAGCTCCAGAGGTACATCCATTACTGTTCGCTCAAGCCAGCCCTCAAAGTGCCTCCACAATGACAAATGTATGTACAGTATCACTCTGGCCAGTTCCAATCTTGTGCTCATCATCTGGATAGTCCTCAACTCACTTGTGGATGTTGGCAATACTAGCAAATATGACTAGTTATATGTTCGCTATCGCTTTGCTTGGATTGGCATTTATGCTTACTATGGGTCTTGTCATGATTGACACCATGCTGGTGTCCCACTGGTGCTTGCGCACTTACTGCCATTGTCCATAAGGGTCCGGTGAGTGGGGCACTTGATCATATCCTGAAGTATATCAAAAATCTGTATATAGGTTTGTTGTCTAGTCAAACTTTACGACCATGTATTCTGTTACGCTAGGCCCGGGTAGGGACTAACGTAGGCTCAAAGAGGCGAAGGCGAAGACAAAGGAGTCGAAGGGACACTTGTGAGTCGAGGGTTATCCTTCGACGTACAAGGGTGAGAACTCCGAGGTGGTATCCTTCGGAGGGACAAGGGTTTGTCTGGGACTTCCACAGACCAAGGGGGGCTGCAAGGGACGCTTGCAGCGAACACGATAAGACAAGGAGCGCCTACTCAGAAGTAAGGCGAAGACTTAGAGAGATCTGGAGAACTGCTTCAAGGTATATTGAGCAGGTCGAAGTTAGAGAGTACGAGTAGCGAGTCGACTGTTTAAATACGTGGAGATGCAGCGCATGGACCAAACAGTGTTCGTAGCATAAACGCTAAGACAGATATAAAGGGAAAGGTTTGGATCATACGATAGAAGAGACGAGGCTGCACGGTGTTGCGCATGAACAGAAATAGTCATCCATGTATGGTAAGTAGAAACGGGATAAAGGTAACCATGCGCAATGTGTAGAATGGAAGTCGCGTTTAGGTGGAGGGCGTTCCACAGGAACGGGAAGAAGGTTCTAGAACGTGAGAGAGAGAACTTTGACGAAAAAGGAAAAGGAAAAAGGAATTGTAACATTACCCCCGTACTAGATCCAAGACAACAATGTAGGACAACCTTTAATAGCCACGGACTGACCCGCAAGGAGAATCGCACATATTACTCTGGGCTTCGCTGGGGAACTGATCCCACCCAAGGGCATTGTCGTCTTCATATACGTCTGAGACAGGAGACTGTTCACGAACGGAGGGGCGTCGAGTAGGGCGTGGATACGGGGAGTGGGAACGACGAGGGGGAGAAATGGGCATAGGGGATCATCTAGTGGTCCCGGCAGGGCGGCAAGAGGGAGAGGATGGGGGTTGAGAACGCCTGGAAGATCTGGAAGAGCGACGAGAGGATGATGGGGATGACGTAGAAGGAGAAGGCGGAGGTGGGCAACGACGGAGGGGGCAGCATTGTTGTGTATGGCCTGGTTGCCATCTAAGGCAGGTGGGGCACTGGTAGACCGGGCATTCAGTACGCATATGGCCGAGGCGGTGGCAAGAGAAGCATGCTTGGTTATAGCGAGGGTGGATGCGGGGAAGTGGTACCATTTCGTGGCCGCCAGTCCACCAAGACTCAATTTGCTGGTAAACAGCTTCCTCTTCAGTATTCAGAGGGGAGGAGGACACAAAGATGGATGATGAGGAAGTCCGGGTTGAGGGAGCGGTGACATAAGAGGTATGTGGGGACGGGGTGGTGAGGAAGGAAACAGAAGAGTTGGGGGAGTGGTGTTGGGCAAGTTCCCACATGTAGCGGTCAATGTCGTCTAGAAATTCCAGCATTCCGAGCTGGTACATAGTCATAAGGAGGGATCCTTCAATGTCACGGTAGACGTCTCTGATAAGACGGGAGTGCATCGATTGCAGAGGGGAGTTCGTGAGGTTGGTGGCTAGGAGTCGGAGGGTAGAGTTTTTTAAGAAGGCGCGGCGCAAGGCGAAGAGGGGGGAACCCATGTCAAGGAATGAGTTGATGGCGATAGAGAAGGAGGAGTCTCGGAGGTAGTTGGAAAGGTGGAGAATGTCCAGGGAATCTGGAAAGTCGTCGCAGAGGCGATTGGCATAGAGGGGGACGGTTACGGAATGAATAGGAGTAAGAGTTGTAGCCAGAGACACAGGAGGGAAACTATCTGGTTCAGGAGTGGGAGAGGATCCCCATCCTGCTTGGGGTTCTGTAGATGAAGGACGAGAAATGTTGTCGACAATAGTATCATGGATAGACGAAACTGAAGAGATGGAAGTGATGGCAGAGGTGGCATTGGAGGACATGATGGTTTCAGCGAGAGTTAGGCGATGGGGAAAACGTGGAGGGGTGAAGCTTCTTATACGAAGCGAGAGCGGACTTCGCATGTTTCAGGTTCCGCTCAGGGATCCAAGAGTCTTCTTCGGTGGAATATCCCTTCCATCGGATCAGGAAGGAGCGGGATTTCGGGGATCCCCGGTGGCATATGATCTTCTCGACCTCGTATTCTTCTTCTCCATCGATAAGATCAGGGGGTGGCGCAGGGAAGTTCTTCCCGTGGACAGAGTTTTCTTTATACGGTGATAGAAGAGAAGCATGGAAGACCGGGTGGATCTTCCAGGTGTTCAGAAGGCGGAGTTGGTATATGATGGGAGATAAGACTTTTGTAATGGTGAAGGGGCCTTCTCGTTTCGGGGTGAACTTCGGGTTGGATACGAGGCGTTTCAGGTTCCTGGCTTCAAGCCAGACTTTGTCTCCCTTAGCGAAGGGTTTAAAACCATGGCAGGAACGAGAGGACATGACTTGGCAGGCAAGTTCGTGGGCGGCAAGGGCCTCATTGCGGGCGGCAGAGAGGGAGCTAAGGTGGGCTTCTATTGTGGGAATGGAAGTGTTGGCGATCACCAAGGGAAGGGCACGGGGTTCATATCCCATCATGAGATAGAACGGAGATTGGTTAGTGATGGAGTGGGTGTGGTGATTGTGGGCGAATTTGGCATGGGAAATGGAATCAGACCATGAGGTGGGGTTCGCACCACAGAAGATGCGGAGATGTGTCTCTATTTCTTGGTTAACACATTCCGTTTCTCCGTCGGATTGAAGGTGATACGCAGTGGAGAAGGAGAGGTCGTACTTCAGGAGTTTTCCAAGCTCCCAAGTGAAGGCAGAGGCAAATTGAGGACCGCGGTCAGAGATGACTTTGTCAAAAAGTCCAAAGCGAAGGTAAACTTTGTGAAAGAAAAGAGCGGCTATCCCTTCGGTGGTAATGGTTTTCTTGGTGCGGCAAAGGATTACCCCCTTCGTAAGCCCATGGTCTACCATGACCAATAGGGAATCGAAGCCTGCGGAGACAGGGAGAGCGGTGATAAGATTGCAGGAAATTTGTTGGAAGGGGCGAGTGGCAATGGATTTGATAGGGGTGATTGGGGGAACCGTAGGGTGTGTGTTAACTTTGTTTTGCTGGCAAACAGCACAGCCTTCGAGATATTGTCGGACATAAGTGGCGAGGCCCGGCCATCAGAATTCTGCGGCAATGAGTTGACAAGTTTTAAGGAAGCTGGGGTGACCGGCGGTCTCGTGATCGTGGCAGCGTTGGAGGATAGAGTGGCGAAGTGGATCATTAGAGGGGACATAGACGCGGCCTTTGTATGTGAGGATACCGCCTTCCATCTTCCAGTTGGCGAGGCAGGAACGGAGGGTAGCAGGAATATTTTCCTACAATGATTGCAGGGTTTGAGTAACAAGGGAGTCGTCAGAAGAAGCCGACGCGATGCAGCAGGAGAGATCAGTATCGATGAGGTTGACAAAGAGAGATGGGGGAAGGAGGGTTACGCCTTCGTTGTCAGAGTCGGACTTAGGAAGGAGGTCGGGGTGGCGAGAGAGGGCATCAGGACCAGCAAGAAGTTTGCTGGGGACGTGGATGATTTTGAGATCAAAATCAGAGATGTCAAGGAGCCACCGGGCTTGGCGACGGTTTAGATTTTGTGGTTGTCAGAAGTACGTGAGGTTTTTGTGGTCGGTGAAGACCTGTACAGGGAACGGGGAGCCATGGAGGTATTGGTGCCAAGACTTAAGAGTGTGGATGATGGCGAGGAGTTTGCGGTCGTAGATGTCATAGTTTCGTTCTGCAGGGGAGAATGACTGAGAGAGGTAGGAGCAAGGGTGCCAGTCACCATTGGAGTCGGTTTGAAGGAGGATAGCGCTGGAGGCGTACTTGGAGGCGTCAGTGGCGATGGCAAAGGGGGTGGCAAGGTTAGGAAGGTGAAGAACTGGTTTTGCGAGGAAGAGGCGTTTGAGGGTGTTAAAGGCGGTTTGGCATGTGGGAGTCCAGTTCCAGGGCAAGTCTTTCTTGGTGAGGTCAAGGAGGGGGCGCACGACGTTGGAATAGTCAGGGATGAATCGTCGGTAAAAATTGGCAAAGCCAAGGAAAGATCTGACGTCCTTGACTTTAGCAGGGGTAGGCCAGGAGGCAATGCCATCAAGCTTGACGGGGTCCATGGCAAGTTGTCCGGGTTTGACGATCATTCCAAGGTATTCGACCTCGGAGGCAGCGAAGGTATATTTTTCAAGTTTGAGGTGGAGGTCTAATTCCTCCATGCATTTGAGGACACGTTTAGTGCGTTCCTCGTGTAGGGATTCGTCGGGGGAGAAGATGAGGAGGTTGTCCATGTAGATGACGAGCCATCCTTCGGTGATCATGTCTCAGAAGGAGTCATTCATGAATCGCTGGAACATGGTGGGGGAGTTGGTTAGGCCAAAGAACATGACAGTGGGTTCAAAGAGCCCCTTATGGGTGACAAAGGCGGCTTTCCACTGGTGTCCGTCTTTGATACGGACATTGTTGTATCCCCAGTGAACGTCGAACTTGGTGAAGACTTTGGCATCTCGTAGTTTATCGATGAGGTCAGAGATCAGGGGAAGGGGATAGGCGTTGTGAACCATGTGTTTGTTGACGTACCAGTAGTCTTGGCACAGGCGGAGACTGCCATCCTTCTTTTTGACGAAGAAGAAGGGGGATGCCTGAGGGGAGTTGGAAGGACAGATTTTCCCAGAGGCGAGGTTTTTGTTGATGAACGCCTCGGTGGCTTGGCATTCTTCAGGGGAGAGGGGATAGACTTTCCCAATCTTTGGAATGAAAGAGTCATCGAGGTTGATCTCGTGGTCATGTGGGTGAGATGGTGGAACATGGTCATCGGCCTCCTTGAAGAATACGGAGGCGAATTAGGAATATTCAGGAGGAAGAGTTTTCTTGGGTTTTGCCTTTTCGGCAGCAGCGGCAAGTTCGGTGGCTGTGGTGATTTTCGCGATGAGGGGGGATCTGAGGGGAATAAAATGAGATCCGCTTTGGATTACGCGGTCAAGGGTAACTTTTCGGATAGTATCTCCGACGAATTGTTGTTCGGTTCTCCATCCGTTGTAGGAGTGGAGGTGGTTTTCTGTGACGAGGTGTACATTGACGTGATGAGGAGGAGGGTTGGAGGGACGGGTAAAGCGGGATTCATACCACTTGTTCTCGGTGGAGGAGATGATGAATAGTTTAGTGGATTGGTCGGTGGATTTGTCGAGGGAGAGAGTTCTTTTGTTCCAGTCGATGGAAGGGTTGGCTTTTTCAAGCCAGGGACGTCCGAGGAGTGCATTCTCGCTCCCAAGGTTAATGACATGGAAGGTTACTTGTTGGTTAATCCCTCCTACTTCGATGAACAGAGTGGAGGTGAAGAGGATTAGTCCCCTAGAGTTTGCTGAACTGTCAGCGTTGCGGACACGGAGTGGTTTGTCAAGACGACTGGTGGGTAGGCGATGTTTTCGAACAAAGCCCCAGTCAATGCAATTGATACTGGCACCGCTATCAATGAGTGCTCGGGTTTTGACGGCTTTCAAGGTGCGCGTGGGGACGATCAGTTTCAAGGGAATTTGCATAGAGCGCGTAGCTTTTACTGATACATTGGCACTAGAAGAGGGAGGTACTCGCGTCAAAGAAGTCCCCCCTTTTAAAAACCCGAGTCAACGGTCTGAACGTTTTCATCATCATCATCAATATCTTCTAGTTTGGGGAGTTCTTTGGTTTCTACCTTTTTGATGGTAGGGCGAGGTTTCTGGGAGAAAGCAGGGCAGGAGGTAGTAGTGTGGCCAGGCTTTCGGCAATGGAAGCATAGTTTCTTTTCAATGCATCGCTTGCGTTCATTGGGGGTTAATTTGGAAACTTTGATGGTGTCGACGTCCATAGCATTGGGGTCACGTGTCTTGGCGGGAGTGGAGAATGAGTGGAATGTTTGGTAAGAGGATTTGGAGTTCCTTTTGGCGATTTCTTTGGCACGTTCCCATTGGGTTTGGAAGGAAACAGCCTTGTTGTACCAGTCCTCTACTTTGGTAGGGACAGTGTCCATGGACATGATGCGGCGCATAAGCGCAGGAGAAATGCCGGCGGAGAAATATCCAATTAGGACATTCTTGTCCGAGATCTCGGCTAGGGCTACGTTATTTTTGAATGTGGAGATGTACTCAACGAGGGAAGGGGAGTACGTATTGTTCTTAGAGTTCTTGATCATGTGTTTGGTTGATAGCCAGGAGATGGCGTTGCCAGTAACGTCATGGTGTTTAAACAACTTCTCGAACTTAGTGATGAAGTCAGTGAAAGTTCCGAGTAAGATGGTGGTGCCAGAAATGGCTGCTTGGTGGTAGGTAGTGGCCCAAGTTTGGGCAGAGTCCTTGGTCATGTATGAGAGGGTGAAGGCGATTTTCTTCGCATCGTCACTGTAGACAGCTTGGTTGACAAGGAGATAGAATTGGACTGAGTTAAGCCAGGGCATGGCTTTTTCATAGGATCCATCGAAGGCTTTGGACACTCCGATGTGTAGTTTAGTGGGTCTTGACGAAGACATAGTGGGTGGTAGAGGAAAGTGAGAGAGGTGGGGAGTAGATGGTGGCAGCGGTGGTAGGGGAAAGAGTGGGATGGCGGTGGTCGAAGTTGGCAAAGGTGGCGTTGGTTCTCTCGGGATGGAGACTCCCATGGAGAACTGGTGGGCGAGGTCATGGGTGAATTCTTCTTCCCGAGGGAAAAGAAGCGAGGTGTCAGGGTCAAGGGTTTCTTCTTCAAGATCTGATTGGGATGGCTCGGCAGAAGATTCTATGGGGGCAGGTTCTCACGGCAGAAACCAGCAAGATGGGCGCGGAGTTCGATGAGCAATGGTGGGAGACTACAGTGATGGTAGCTCCATTCAGAAGAACTTCGACCTTTTGTTATGCTAGGCCTGGGTAGGGACTCACATAGGCTCAAAGAGGTGAAGGCGAAGACAAAGGAGTCGAAGGGACAGAACTCCGAGGTGGTATCCTTCAGAAGGGACAAGGGTTTGTCTGGGACTTCCACAGACCAAGTGGGGCTGCAAGGGACGCTTGCAGCGAACGCGGTAAGACAAGGAGCGCCTACTCAGAAGTAAGGCGAAGACTTAGAGAGATCTGGAGAACTGCTTCAAGGTATATTGAGCAGGTCGAAGTTAGAGAGTACGAGTAGCGAGTCGACTGTTTAAATACGTGGAGATGCAGCGCATGGACCAAACAGTGTTCGTAGCATAAACGCTAAGACAGATATAAAGGGAAAGGTTTGGATCGTACGATAGAAGAGACGAGGCTGCGCAGTGTTGCGCATGAACAGAAATAGTTGTCCATGTATGGTAAGTAGAAATGGGATAAAGGTAACCATGCGCAATGTGTAGAATGGAAGTTGCATTTAGGTGGAGGGCGTTCTACAGGAACGGGAAGAAGGTTCTAGAATATGAGAGAGAGAACTTTGACGAAAAAGAAAAAAGAAAAAGGAATCGTAACATATTCCCTATATTGACATATCAGGGCCAATCTAAATTGCTGGTTACCAGTTGGAGTCTGGTATAAAATAAATACAGCAAAGATATGGTATCACATTTACAAAATATATAATAATTTTCTATTTTCAGCAAAAGTTGAAAATATCACACAAATACATGGATTGACTGTTCTGCCTTTGTTGAATATAATATGTTATATAATCATAGTTGGTTGTCTTTGTTTGGCTCTTGTAAGGAAATGTTCAGCAAGCCAACCCAAGTTCCCATGCACAATGTGTTGAACAATAATTATAAACTTTGCTACTTGTACTTTTCTGATTGTGTCTCAGGTGTCATCCACCTATGGGCCCGAGAAGTTGATGTGAGAGGTTGCCAAGATGAAACTTCTAGATCTAGAAGGGGATCGTTAGATGAATCCATACCCATATTGATCAGTGGTGCCCCTGCTGATGTAGACTTCCTTTTTTTACCCACTGACACAGCTTGTTCACTGGTGAGGTGCAAGTTGCCAAGAACCAGACAAGGGGCAGTCTAAGACAAATCTACCACAGAAGGCGTCCATGGATAGATCATATACATATTGATCAATGATGAAGATGTTCACTTTCCTTTGTCACTACCCACTGAGCAATGCCACTCATCTGCTCTGAAGGGAGGTGTCCTGGTAGGAGAGGTAACGCACTCAGAGTCCTAGGGTGACATGAGCTGTGAGGTGTTGAGATATGAGATCGAGACTGGATGTGGAGTGATGGGTGCAGTGAATGGCGAGGACAAACGACTCGAAAGTGAGGACAAGCAGCAGCATATTGCTACTTATTCAAAGACTTTACACTCATCTACAAGATGTAGCTGAGCCAAAATGCCACTAGGTGAGCCCAAAGCAACCTTTAGATTGCTCTGGGGCATGCACAAGGTATGACAATGACAACATTAGTTAGCATTGGCAAACACCGGTAAGCGTGACCCTGATGCTGCCACAGCCAAGGCAAACCCTCATGGGGCACGCTCGATGGTGGGGGTGCCTAAGTAAGCATGTGCCCCAGGGGTACAACAGCTGTGCAGTGACCTGGACAGGTTGTGCTTGTCATTGTCGTTGACCTCAGGCCAATTTCAAGCAGCAGACAAGGCAGTTTAGATAGTAGATATGATAATCAATTTACTCTGAGCCCAAATACATGTGCCGTCATTGAGGTGTGCCCACATGGACAAAAAATTGTCTGGGGGGCATGCTTACCTATAAAAGCCAACCAGGCACTCAGCCAAAAGCAGTGTGCCCTGTGCTTTGCAGACAAGTAATGTTATTCCTTTGATACATTCTGACAGCCAATGTGATAATTCCTGAAGCCCTTTCATTGGCTGGTGAGCTCCAAGCAACCCAAAAAGGTGAAGAAAAATGCTCTACATGAGCAATTTGGCCGGTGCAGCCTAGTCTCGAGATGTTTTGGGAAAGTGCTCTCCAGTGTTGGGATTTTCCATGCTTCATAATGTCTGGAGACATTTACCTGAGGACAAGGAGATTGAGTCATGCATATCACACCTTTAATCCAAATCAGGTGAAATTTCACCCATTTTGGATGGTGTCGTCCCATTTTAGATTAAATCCTAAAAAGTAAACTCATAGAGAATCTGTCTAAGTCCTCATCACCATAATTCTACCTTAGGCACCAGATCTTGGTACTGTTATACCCCCTTAAGGGGGGGTTCCTTGTCGAGATGAAAGTGACCATACAGGGCCATCATCTGCCCTGGCGATACCCGATGTATTACATCTCCATTATACTCTTTCCGAGTACATTGCTGGCCATCCAGAAACCTTCCTTGGATTGTCCTGTGAGCTTCAGCAATTCATCCTTGTGTTCCCTGCATGATGGCTGAGAGGGTCAATGATGGTCACCTGGCACTTCATCCCATCCTCCTCAGCACTTCTACAGAAATTTCTTTGATGGCTCCAATATCAGTAAAATACTACTTTTCGCCCAGATCCACAGACCCATAGAATTTCCCTACTGTACAGACTATTCATTGTTAATTTGTTAACTAATATCAGTGCAGGTTAAACATGCATTAGTGGCTTGTGAAAAGTGTGATTAAGGGATAGCAAAGATGTACTAAAAAGTGTACCAAAAGTGTACTACAAATGTGGTCAAAAAAATGTAGCAAAAAAGTAGTAAGAGAGTCTAGCAAAAGTGTACTAAAAATGTGGTCAAAAAGTATAATAAAGGTATAGTAAAACTATGGTTAGGAAGTGTAGCCAAAGTGTAGTCAAAATGCAGTCAGAAAGTGTAGTCAAAGTGCAGTAAAATGTAGTAAAAATGTGGTCAAAAAGTGTAGCAAAACTGTAATGAAAATGTGGTAAGAAAGTGTAGCAAAATTGTAGTAAAAATGCGGTCAAAAAGTGTAGTCAATGTGTAGTAAATGTGTCGTGAGAAAGTATAGCAAAAGTGTACTAGAATGACTTGTCAAAAAAAGGAATGTTTGATGACCAAGCAGTCCAGAAAGCGCCACATCATCATGTTCAACTTGTTCTTCCTCACCACCACCACCACCACCACCATCTCTTTGCTCTCTCTCTGTCACTTTGCTCTCTGCTCTATTGTTCTCTGCTCTCTGCTCTGTCCTCTGTCCTCTGCCCTCTGTCCTCTGTCCTTTGTTCTCTGCTTTCTGCTTTCTGCTCTGCTCTCTCTGGTCTGGTCTGGTCTCTATCCTCTGCCCTGTGAGTCATATCCCCCTTGTTTTTTTTTTTTTTTTCCCCTCTGACTCACTACCGTTATTTTCCCCCCTCTTTCCTCTTTCCTCTTTCCTCTTTTCTCTCCCTTTCCTTTTGTATGTATGCATTGTATACTTGTACTGTAGTTGTATTAGATGTAATAAATTTGATTTCTACCCCTATCTTGTGAGAGTGAAAATGCCAGGAAAAAATGAGTATCTTTGCAAGTCTGTATTAATTCTGTGCAGTTCTGTACAGCTTTATAGATGTGTACAGACCTACATAATTTTATGATGTACAAATCTGTATAGGTCTGTACAGATAGTAACCTTGCTGTAGCTCTGTGAACTGTACAGCATTGTACAGAGCTGTATAGATCTGTTCAAGGGGGGTTGTTTTACTAATGAATTTCAATAGTAGACTGCTAGGCACATATGTTTGAGGGCGACATGGGTGAAGTTGCTTGTTTTCCGCTGTTGTAATTAGTATGGCTGATCAAATTGTAGTATGGTGTAACTTACCTGCACATCAGGCTCTCCACGTAAATAGATTGAGTTGGAAAGCAGGGCCCTCGCCTTGTCTTTGATGAACTGAATACGCTTGTCTTCCGTTTTTGCACTTGATGGGGGAAATAGGTGGTATTGCATGGGTACAATCTGCATGGCAGCCTTCTTGATTTTACTTCAGAAAGTGTATATATCATTGAAGAGCTGAAGCAAAAAAACCATTACCATCAATCACACATAATACATGGGGAACTCACAATGCGGGCCATATCTGTCTGGCATTCTGGAAAACAATCTTCACAACGGCTGAGTGAAGTTATCGTACTAAGGGGGAAGAATGTACTAGATTTGATTTTGAGGTTGTTTGCCTGATAGTAAGCAAGGACCTCCAACAGGCATTCATTGGTGTTGTCAAACTTAGGGAACACATTCTCGGAGGCAATGAAGATGCAGAAGTGGGACTTCCTAAAGTTGAGTAGTTTTGTCCAAAGCAGGGGGAACAATCTGATGGTGGTAGACTTGACAGGTACTGAGCCTTTGGGATGCTTTGAGTATCTGACACTGCAGCCTTTGCTTTTGTTAGATGGCAGCTCTGCAACTACCTCCATACTACCACTTCCATCGTCCGGAACTCCCTCTGTGTTCAGCTTGGATTTCTTGTGCTTGTGCACATTACCTATATGAGTGCCAATGAGCTTGGTTGGCGAGGGTGATCAATGATGGCAGTTCGTAGCATAATGATATCTGAGAACATCATAATTGACAGAGACCTGCAGAATAGTTAGTTAAAGCAGTACATGTATATATATATATATAATATCACCTTTTCCTCACCTGGATGGTGGGAGAGAGGCACTTGATTGGTTTAACCTATACTCTCTGCCAAATAGGAGTTGGAACGAGAAAGAGGTGGAGTTATGTTATAATCTTGCTCCTCCATATGTGTGTGTACATTTTCTCCTTTCTTTGCTGTTCCATCACTGGTCCTGGCATATACTCTTTCCATTGGGAACACTGTCTTTATCTCTTTGATGAAGCTAATGTCTCCCTCTTTCTTTTGTAACCACCTCACACTGTTTCTCCACATACTACCGGAAGGGGTGTTTCTTCTTATTTCTATGGACAATGTCTCCTTTAACTAGTTCTCTCGCACTAGTTATGTTTTCCTGATTACTCATCACTTCTACCATATTTCAAGAGGTTCTACGCTTATGCATTGTTTCTATCCTGTTCCATAGCATTCCATGCTTACGTGTTTCTTGGTATAAATACCCAACTGCCATGTACTTTCCTCCTCATTCCTGATCTGTGCAATATTAGCATATCTTCCTGAAATTATTAAGCTGTCCGCTTAAGTCTTGACCTTGACCTTGACTTTGTCTTGATGACATTGTGTCTCTCTGTGAGTACCTCTGTTGAGACACCCTTTGAGCACCCAATCTCCAGTTGGTATGCCTAGCGTAACAAGTTACTTGTTGATGGACAACAGGCTGAAGTGGAACACAAGGCTGACATACTGCATGAGGTACAGGAAGTGCATGGGGCTGTGGTGGTGCATGTTGGGCAGAGCTGTGGAGTTGAACGTCAGGGTAAGCAATTGCACGAGACTCAGTGGCCTGCTTAAGATGACAGTGACCGCTTGACTGCATCTGTAAAACAATCCCCTTTGTACAGATCTGTACAGCTCTGTACAATGCTATACAGTTCACAGAGCTACAGCCAGGTTACTATCTGTACATCATAAAATTCTGTAGGTCTGTACACACCTATAACACTGTACAGAGCTGTACAGAGCTGCATAGAGCTGCACAGAATTAGTACAGACTTGCAAACATACTCATTTTTTTCCTTGCATTTTCACTCTCAAACTAAATTTATTACATCTAATACAACTACAGTACAAGCACAAATTACAAGTATACAATACATACAGAAGGAAAAGGGAAAGAGGGAAGAGGGAAGGGGGGGGAAAGAATGATAGTAAGTCAGAGGGGAAAAAACAAGGGAGATATGACTCACAGGGCAGAGGATAGAGACCAGACCAGACCAGAGAGTGCAGAGCAGAGATGAGAGAGCAGAGAGCAGAGAACAGAGAGCAGAAAGAGAGACAAGAGAGCAGAGAGCAAAGGCACAAAGAGAGAGCAAAGGGATGGGGGTGGTGGTGGTAAGAAAGAACAAGTCAAACATGATGATGTGGCGCTTTCTGGACTGCTTAGTCATCAAACATCCCTTTTTTGGCCAAGTCATTCTAGTACACTTTTGCTACACTTTCTTACCACACATTTACTACACATTTACTACACTCTTTGACCGCATTTTTGCTACCATTTTGCTACACTTTCTTACCACATTTTCATTACAGTTTTGCTACACTTTTTGACCACATTTTTACTACATTTTACTGCACTTTGACTACACTTTCTGACTGCATTTTGACTACACTTTGGCTACACTTCCTAACCACAGTTTTACTATACCTTTATTATACTTTTTGACCGCATTTTTAGTACACTTTTGCTAGACTCTCTCACTACCTTTTTGCTACATTTTTTGACCGCAATTTTGGTACACTTTTGGTACACTTTTTAGTACATCTTAGCTATCCCTTAACCACACTTTTCACAAGCCACTAATGCATGTTTAACCTGCACTGATATTAGTTAACAAATTGACAATAAATAGTCTGTACAGTAGGGAAATTCTGTGGGTCAATGGATCTGGGTGAAAACTAGTGTTTTACTGATGTGCTGAATAGGTGTGGTACTGCGATTATTTTCTGTCTCAAAGTAGGAATTTAAGTTTCTTTTTTTCATATAGCTCAAACAAACATTACCTTTGTTGTCTGAGCCCAGATCATCCTGACCTCCAGGTTCATCATCCATTGCACCCTCCATTGGTCATCCACCTTGGCTGCCTGCATCATCACTGTGCAGATCATTGGTATTGTCAGCCCAAGCAGCACCATTATTGCATGGATCATCATTATTGATGGCCCAAGCTGTTGGACTGCCACTATAGAGGTTGTTGTTGTTGTTGTCAACCAATCAGCCTCGAATGTGATGCTCACCATCTCCGCTTCGTCCATCAGGCATCTCGTTCTCTTCCTCTATATCTGAAAAATGATGGTGACCAGTCACCTCCCTTGCCTCATCCGGCTCCTTGTCCCCACCCCTGTCTTCTGTTGGTCACTTGGAGGGAGTGGATAACAGGCTGCCGGTAGTGGGTGATTGGTGTCATACCACCTGGGGAATGGGTAGAACAGCATCTTTGCAGGTAGTGAGCTCAATTTGTATGACAGGGGAAGGGCATAGGTCTAGAGCAAGATGTGCCAGTGACATGTTTGATCTTGCCTTGGATATTGGGTCAGCTTGGTCTCCAACAGCCTTAGGATGTGGTGCAGCACACTCTGCCAAGCCAGTCATCTTTGTCAGTTTCAGCTTGTTTCCTCTTTCAAAATCAGCAATTGACTGAGAACCCATAAAAGTGGGAAGAGGTTGCAGAACCTGGAAGTTGAATAGACCTTGGGGTGCCGCTGGTGTTGAAGTCAGGTCTGGCATGGTCACCAATATGACAGCTACTGCTGCTTGCTGGGTACTGGTAATGAATGGAGCTGCTGTGCCCTGCACTTGAAAAGTCAGTAGAGATTAGAGGAAGACATTAGAGAAAAAAAAAAAGAACTATAACATTCAAGTTCCTTCCAGCATGCTGTGAAGCCTTCCTTTTGCTGTGAGGTGTTGGAGCCATCTGATTGACAGGCTTGTCAAGAGGGAGATCGACCACTCATCTGATTGGCTGTCAGAGTATCTCAACTGCAATGGCACCCCATTCCAGCTGAACTGCATGACCACCTTGACCAGCAGTGGTTTGCTTTGAGCATCACAAAGATGGCTCAATTGAGTGAATAACAGGAGGTGTGGGAGGTTCAACTCTGGTGAAGTGGGCTTGGGAAGTCAGTAGAGGATCTTCAAGTTGTGTGGTTGGAGGGGCTCTATGTCATGTGCCACATTGTCCGAGCATTAGAACAAGGTGGATATTAGTGACTTAAGAGAAACCTACCCAAGTTACTCAATCTTTTTATATGTTTTCCATCCTACATAGTGCCCAGCAGACCAGCCTGATGGACTTGATGCATGATCCACTTTGCATAATAGAATCAATGCCCAAAAATTATGTGATGGCCCAAACACATACCAAAATTTCCAATGATCTGTATGAGCTAGACATTCAACATGTGGCTAAGGGTGCAAAGCCAAATTCCACAGCCACATAGTACCCCCAGGCCTATTTAGGCAGCTACATGACTTGAACAATGTACTCATATCAACTGCCAATTTGATCTGCAGGCTCTTGCCAGTCCATGCATAGTATGTGGAATATATTGAGCAGGGTGTTCCTTGACCACATAAAGTAGATGTGTATAGCAACAGTTAAACAGAACACAAGTACTACTAGAGTAGTACGAATGAGTGGTGGTACTTTTCTTATCATCTAGTATGCAATGATGGGCCATGTAAGTGCGGATAGCAGAAATGTGGATCAATACATTGAATGCAGGGACAGTTGATCTTCTGGTCTACAGTAACTGAGGCCGACCTGGCCCTTGCCAGTGGCAGCCAATTGGCGGAGCTCTCCGATAAGCTTAGTGACTTTCTCTTTCTCAGTGACATTAAGCTGGTCTTCAAACTCATTCTTGGCTAGGTATAACATTGTGAGCATCTGTGTCATGCATGCAATAACTATGAACTGACCTTTCTTTGACAAAGAAGCTAATTGGTCTGTACCAATGGCCTTGTCTTTAGGGGAGACATTGACAATACCATCTAGAAAATGGTCAGTGTCCTACTAAATAAACCTTCTTGTGTAAACTTACCTGCATCAATATTGAAATTAATCTCAATTTGAGGGACACTCTCCAGCACAAGGGGGATACCAATGAGGTTGAAGTTACTAAGAAGCTTGTTGTCCTGAACCAATTCACATTCACCCTGGGATATCTTGACCTTAATAGCAGTCGTCCGACCATCAGCTGCAGTTGAGAATGACTGTGATCTCTTGGTAGGAATGGCAGTATTGTGATTGATGAGCTTCATCATGATGCCACCAAGGATTTCAGTGCTGAGGTAGAGTGGGGTGATGTTAAGGAACAGGATGTTGGTCATGTTACCAGTGAGAACTCCACCTTGGATTGATGCAATGTCATCAGGAGTAACGCCCTTGCTAGGCTCCCAACCAAAAATATTCTTTAGTTTCAGTCTCATTAACCTCTGGCATATGAGTCATACCACCAACCAAGATGACTTCATTAACTTCACTGGCCTTCATGCTGGCATGGTTGGTAACATTAAGGAGCAAGATGTCAATGACATTACTGGCGAGAACCCTACCCTGGATGGACACCCCAATGGTGACTGCCTCGTCAGGGTTAATGCCCTTACTGGGCTCCCAACTGAAAATATTCTTTATGGTCTTGTCAACTTTTGGCATACGAGTCATACCATTGACCAAGATGACTTCATTAACTTTACTGGCTTTCATCCCAGCATCATTGAGTGCCTTTTTGCAGGTCTTAGCAGTGCGCTGGATGAGTTTGTTAACAAGGCTCTCGGAGTTGGCTTTGCTGAGTTTCGAGTTGATATGCTTGGGACCTGACACATCTGCAGTGATGAATGGCAAGTTAATCTCCATCTGGGTCATCAATGAGAGTTCAATCATGGCAGCCTCACGGATTCACTGGATGGCCATTTGATCTTGACTGAGGGTGATACCCGACTTTTTCTGGAAGTCCTTTAAGATATGGTCGACTAAAGCAATGTCAAAATTCTCTCCACCAAGATGTATGTCACTGTTGGTTGACTTGACATCGAAGACACCTTTCTACGTCTCCAATATTGAGATATTGAAAGTACCACCACCAAGATCATAGATAGCAATGATGGATAAATCTGTGTGATCAAGACCATAGGCAAGAGTGGCAGTGGTGGGTCCATAATTGATGACATGGAGAAGGATTAGATTGACGACCTGACCAACATCCTTGGTGGCCTGCTGTTGTGCATCACTGAAATATGCAGCCATGTTGATCATAGTGCGACTAAGGGAGTAACATCAATGACACCCAACAAATATCCCATCAGCAAGGACCTACTACCTGATCATCTTGTTGACAAATTCCGAAATTGAGCATTTGGCAATGGCTTGCAAATGGGTTTGATGAATCTAGTCTGGTGGATTCATGCATTGTGGCTTGTGTGAGAGGGCAGGAAAGAGATGAATGGTGCCAGTTGGAAGATGAATGGGTAGCACATTGAAGTGCTCGTTCACTTTTGTAGGAGCAAGTGTGGCAGAAGGGAGGA
This sequence comes from Xerocomellus dryophilus, assembly GCA_038089495.1. NCBI lineage: Eukaryota > Fungi > Basidiomycota > Agaricomycetes > Boletales > Boletaceae > Xerocomellus > Xerocomellus dryophilus. The sequence continues at coordinate 20,706 of JBBPKY010000143.1, forward strand.
CCAGGAGGCAAGAGGATTGGGGCCATCAATGTTTTGAGCACAAAATGAGGGACAGCGAAATCAAAACTTTGGCAGCGGTAGGTGGGGGGATTGGCAAATTGGAGTCTTGTGTATGGGCACATTGCAGTACACGGGCCAGTGGGAGGGCAGGAAAGAGGTGAACGATTGCAGTAGGGAGGTGATAGTGAATGGCTGGTACATAGAAGTGCTTGTTCACTTTTATAGAGGTGAGTGTGGCTAGGGGGAGGGCCAGGGGACAATAGGCAACTGCCAGTGGGACCATTGATGTTGTTGAGTATGATAGGACCAACAAGGAAAATCAAGACTTCAGCAGTGGTTGGGAGGGTTGGCAAATTGGAGTCTGGTGTACTGGCACATTGCAGCACATGTGCCAGTGGGAGGATAGGAAAGAGGTGAATGGTTGCAGTAGGAAGGGACATTTGAATAGTTGGCCATGCATTGAAGTGGTCATATGCTTTCATAGAGGCAAGTACTATGGCAAGGGAAGGCCTGGGGGATGATGAGCAACTGGGACCATTGATGTTGTTGGGTATGATAGGACTAAGGACCGAGTTTAGGACTTTCATAGCAATCACAGTTGGTGGACTTGAAGGTGAATGGGGCCAGCCCAGAAACCACGTGGAGTGCTCATGGAAAGTGCTGACAGGTGTTCTCGTCGAACACTAGGATGACTGTGATGGCCAAATATATTGCCAGCACTTTGCAGGCCCAGAAAAGCCTGAGCCTCACTTGGACTGAAAGTAAGCATGGATGACATAGAGGAGTGATTGATATGATGATCAATCAGATTGACAAATCCCTGGCATCAACCATGATATTGATGGTTCAGCACTCAGAACTCAAGTTAATCAAACAGAATTTGAGGTAACAGGAACAAACTTTGCAAAATGCAAGAAATCAACTATGAGTCCAAGTTGGAACATGAGACAGCATAGTAGAAATCCTTATCAAAGTACTTGTTTAAGAATAGGGACTGGAAAGAATGAACACTATTGTAATGGCTCAGTTGGTTATCAGCAGCAAGACCAAAATGAGGAGTGACATGACAGTAGGATCGGCGTTGGTCCAGTGGAAACACCTCACCAAGAACAGCGCTGGATGCATGTGTTGCTCACTTCAAGATATGGAGTCCTGTTGAATGCTTGGCAGCATTGTTAGCTTGAGGAACTGTGTTGAGGCGCTGTGCATAAACAATACAACAGTCCATCCATGGATTTGTCTGGCCTCTGGGGGGTACCGGACATATGATAAGGCAGATGAAAACAATAGCATGACCTGTGCCACTAGTAGTACAATCATGGAAGTATCATCAAGACTACATACCTGACAAGCCACTTGAAGGCCATTGACACTGCTCATTAACATTTAGGACAGCAGCATCATATCAGCCATATTTCCATTTCTGGTCAGGCGGATGAGCATGAACGGTAAAAGTTGAAGCAAGTGTTGTCTGATCATGGTACAACTTTTACTGCAGGCAAACCTTGGACCAGACTTGGAGTTCATTGAAAGGGAGGTGGATGTCGGACAGCAACCTTCTCTGGCCACTGAAGGTATGGAAATTCTGAGTGAAGTCCCCTTCACAATTGAGGTAATTCCCTAATACTCCTCGCAAGTCAGGCAGGTTGAACATATCTGAAACACAGTCAATGTTCATACACCGGAATAACAGATCGTGATTGAGATGAAAAGCTGTGGGTCCAACAGTGAATGCCCGAAGAGGAAGTGGATGGGAGCCAGGAGGGGCTGTGAGAAGTTGCTGAGTGGCAACAAAATGGTTGATCGAAGTATGTTGAGGTGACCATAGATCTCTCAACATGCTTATGCCTTCGTCATTACCCTTATTGCCAACAAGATTATTGCCATCTGTATTCTCATCTTCTTTGAAGCCTAAGTCCAGCTCATTCTGGCCAGACTACTGGGAGAGGGTGATCACAGTGGTGAAAAGGTGACATTTCTTGTCATGGTCAAGGCAACAACAAATTTGGAATTTGTAGTTGATGTTATTGGTCATAGCATTGGGGTCTTTTACAACTTCAATATGTGCGTGTTCAGTTGTATCTGCTGATCATTGTAGGAGGGAGCCAACCCATTTGATGCTGGGAGAGATGCTCTGCATCAACTCCAACTTTGGAATGTGCCAGTGGTCGAGGGCAGCTTTACTTTTCTGGCTGTGACAAAGGCCATTGTCTAGAATTGCCTGCTAGTGGCAATGGAACTTTGATAGTGCTGTGGCAATCTTGTTGCAAATGATGGAGGCGATGAGTGGAGCTTGTAAAAGACATTGAAAATCTATGAGTGCACAGATGGCAGTAATGACACAGCTGTCACAAAAACCAGATAAAATGATGACAATGTAGCGCAGTATGTCTTGCTGTGTCCACCTGGTGACCTGTTTCAATGTCATGACTCCCAGGTTGAAGTGGCACAGACCAGTAATTGGAGGGAGGACAGAAAAGTGAAAGTCCATCTGAGTCTTGGCACTACCTAGTGTGTTTTGACACCAGTGGAAATTCATCTTTCCAATAGCTGCTGCAGTCTTCAAGGGCATGAGGATGATGTCTAGACATTGGTGGAATAGACGTGCCTCCAGAACCAAGTGTATTTGGGAGGTAGGGTGAGTAAACTTGGTAATGGGGAGTAATGTGAGGAGGAGGAACATATGCGATGATCCTTTATTTCGAATACCCATCTTAATGTTAGTGAGGCTGATGAGGAGTGGGTGTGCAACTCTGCCCCCACACATATTCATGATGTTCATCTTGTCAGATGAGAGGATAATGCCACACAGGACAGCAGACCTCAGAACATGGAACTGGTATAGGTATATTATTTTTTGGTACTCCACACAATGAAAGAAGCACCGCACCTGCATATTCCATGCACTATCACTGCTCATCCATTCAGTGTATACTTGTATGATCCATTCAGCAGTGGTGAATAACCAGAATGGGACAAAGTCCATCTCCCCTATAAAGAGGGGGTGATTGAATAACACCTCCATGCAGTCAAGAGTGTCACAAAAGTAGAGATGTATGGGCTGTTTTGCTGGATGCATGGTGGGGACAACTTGAAAGTTCCAGCATGGTCCAGAAGGAAGTAATTCAGCATGGGAGCAAAGTTCTTTTGCTGACCAGGATGAGATAGATAACATTTTTGTCTTCAGAAAAATGTCACATTAATGATCAATAGATTCATGAAAATTTATGCACCATAAGAAGGGATAGATACTCATCAACTTGCCTCATACTGAGTTGTGAGGTCAAGAGAAAGTTCACCAGCTCCCAGTCAGCAAAACTTGTGAAAGGGTAGTAGAGATTTAGCTTGCAATGAACAGAGTACAGGTTCAATTCAAATCTGGTGAGAAAAGTGTGTCCTGGACCGTGAATCACTGCAGTGCCAGGAAATCTGTCAACCACCCAGATTAACATAGAAGCAAACTCTGGTTCTTCTACTCCAACAAAGGCAGGTTGAGGCTCATCATCTCTGGCTGCCACATTATCCACGTCCAAGTCGTCTAGATCAGCTTCCAACGGCCCAGGATTACCCATTACCTAATCAACCCCAGCCTGAGGATCATCATCCAGAGAAGGGAGATCTTCATGATCTGGAGTGGCCACATTGAATGGAGCATTAATGATGTGATAACTACTCTCTTCAGGGGTGGATTCACATTGCAAGCAGATTTTGGCTGGGCAAGGTGAAGGGTGACATATTTTGCAGAGGTGAAGTACTTGAGACACTTGGAACACTTGGGCATTGTGCAGGAAGAACACTTCAAAAAAAAACTTTACTCTGTATTGTGAGGCCTTGAGGCAAGGAAGTATGCAGCAGCAGTGGTATGCTTTAAGACATATGACCATAGATGAGGATCAAGTATACATAATAGTAGAAAAGTAACAAGCTCTAGTTACATAATGACCCAGCATTGTATCTGTCTGCCTCACCTCCCAGTTTTTTTTGGTTATGTCTGGTCCCATTTGAAATCTCTCCTCCACAAATGACAGCTGAACTACATCACTCTTCTGAGCCAGATTTTCCAGTTGATCTAACGGGCACTCAGGCTCTGAGTCAGGCTGTCCATGAAACAAAAATTCAGTCGTCATTCTTCCTCATTCCTGGTACACCTGGCACTGACACGGCTGCAAACTCCCTCGCTTTAATCCCTGGCCAATTATCAGCTTTTGTTACCACCCCATACAGTCTTTGCAGTCAGATTTTTCCTGCTCAGGGAACGCCATTGGCAGTTGGGGCCTTCTGAGGGTGGAAGCAGTTCAGTCTATCCCACATCGTGACACCCCTTCACATCCAACCTTCGAGGTTGAGTGTGAATATTTCTCTTTCATCTCCACCAACATCTTCTGGACCTGGACAGGAAGATGACAAGGTAAGTTATCACATTATCCGCATCATTGTTGACTGACAAATTTTCAGACAGACTCCAGCCAGAGATCATCTACTAACAGCAAGGAAGGAGAGTTGGAGCGAGAAAAGGCATGCATTTCTCTCAAGCTTGTCAGGGCCCAGTGGGTAGTTTGTTGGCTCAATCGTGAACTCCTTGCAGCCCAGCTTGTTGAACACACCATGCATGTAACTTATACAAGCATTTGGCAAGTGGAGCAGAAAGGCAATTGCATATGACTGAGTATGATCTCAGCCAAGCCCGTAACTTCATTCGCAGCAGTGGAGTCACTTTATGTGAGCTTCCCTCTCGCAAATGGGTGCATAGCGTGTCAGACACCAGTACGTACTAGTGTGGCCTTTTTGACAACACATTTATGTACTAATATCTCGTCTTTGGCCAGTTTTTAGGCTCTTCAAAAGCATGATTGTGCCCCTTGTGCCATGACTGTACTACAGTACTAGTAGCGTTTTTGTACAATTGATATCTGTGCAACTCTGAAATGTTATGCTTGAATCAATGAAAATACAATATGATAAAAGACTAAATAAGTGTACATTCCTGCCAGTGGTGCTCTTGCACTCCAAGTCCAAGTTGTTCGAGACACTGTGACTTCACTGTGACTCACTACTGTGAACTGTATCATCATGCTATTGTAAGCATGTAACCATATTGTGACATCACTGTGTGTCTGTGTGCCTGTGATGTTGTATAATGTGACACTGTGATGTGCGGTAAGTATGCTGTAAGTGTGTGGCAACTGTGGGAGTTCTGTGCCAAAATCAGGGTATTGCTGATGGCAAACAATTGACATATGTATCCAGTGCTCCACGACGATATGACAATTGGAAAAAGGCCATCCCCACTTTGGTCAATCCATTTATGCAATACATATCGCATTTGCATGGGCAACCCATCGCACCACCAAGTCATATGCTAACCCTATGTGCACAAGCATGTATTATGAAGCAGACCACCCTCACCTGTCTCTATTTTGACCATATGTCCCTTCATATGACCCTGTGCAAAGTTGGCCAACATGAACCAGTTTTTTGTACTGTCATTGTCCACACATGTATGCTACCCTCACTCAAGTTCTAGTACACTTCAGCCTTTCCCTGACAGCCCCTTCACAGCCACACATTACAGTCTCTGTAGAGCTGCTGTTGTTCTACTGCGCCTTGTTTGAATGGTCCTATGATGTCATTAATGTGTTAGCCACAGCACTCAATTCCCATTGTGTCCACCAAGGCTTTTGTCTCATGGGACATCAGGTAATGTTTGGAATTTCTATTTGGTGACATATCCATAACACAGACACTGTAGGGAAAGATGGTGCAGAAACCTTTTTGATGCAGCTTAGGTCAAGCTGTCCAATGGCTCAACATGCTGCAAGTGGAAATAGAATGCCACCTTGAAGACACTCTTGCCAATGCTCACACAAGGGTCAATGAGGCGCACATGCTTGATGTACAGCCCAATGCCAACGATCCATCCAGTAACCTGACAGAATCTACCAGCCAAATTCCTCCAACTATCTGCTCTGATATTCTTGTCATGTGCTGTCCCATGTGTTTCAGCGGGACCACATATGGGCGACCACTCTCAGAAGATGCTAATATCCATGTTGCCACTGATGGCAATTTCCACCATTGTCACAGGAGATCTGCCGGTGACTGCCCCATGTTCTACAAACCTGTGTATTTCATTCCAAAAGCTCAGGTCGATGCTGTCAGACAGCACATCATTTAGGCATGCAAACGCCCCCCCCATTCACACCATGCACTGGTGCCTGATGAAGCAGTTGATCAGTATGAAAATTCATATGAAGCTGCTGATGGGAAAAAACAGAAGACTGCCATGGATAGCTTCAATGACATAGGGCTGATGGCTTTGATATGCCGTCACAATATCCCCCTCTTCTTTGCCAATATTGATATGCCTGGGGAGCAGCAGAAGTACAGCATTGTGCTAATAGAAAACTTATTCTCACTTCTCCTAACCACAGCCACAGTGACAGTTTTCTATGATTTAGGATGTGTCACCCATTGATCACTGCAATAGGTAAGTTCTTGAAGTTCCTGACACTTCATGTCACTGACTTGCTGAATCAGTACGACATTCTCCCACCCAATGTTGTGTCCAGGCTTCAATTCACAACAACCGCAATGCATGCATACGGGCATGAGTGGGCATGTTAGTTAGTATACAACCCTTGGCTTGGCATTGGACTTGGTCTGTCAGATGATGAGGGCACAGAATGTCTGTGATCCTACCTGATAAAACTAACTGGGATAGAGCAGGCATTCTCAGTGAGTCAAGCCTAATATTACCATGCATTATTTGATAGCAACCTGCCACAGTGCCAGCACCATATATGGTTGCTCAATTGGCAAGTGTCTGCCATAGGCTTTGATTTGTAGAAGGAGCTTGGTAACTGGCAGAAACGGTGCACCAAGAAGGGAATACATGATCAGAGGGAAGCAGCCCAGGAGGTGCTTGACAACCATGGCATGTCAATCTCTGACCTACTGTCATATCCATAGATTTCTCCAAGTCCAAGTCCAGTCCTCCAGTCCAACTCCGGTTTGGTGCTGCAACTCCGGACCACTTCAGAATTGGCTATATTTCTATATTCATTTCTCCATTCTTGTTCCTGACTTATACTCCTTCGGTACTAAGTGCTGTTGCTGTTTAGTATTACCCATGACAGTTCCGTAGTTCGGTACTTTTGTACCTCTGGAACACTGCTCCAAATCCAGACTCCGCAGTACTTCTACTTAGTATATAAACTGTACACTTAGGACTAGTTACCTTAGTTCAAATATCATCTTAGACTCAACTCCTACCCTCCAGAAGTCATGATGACTTTCCCTCCAGTCCACTCATGGGGTTAGCTTGTCACTAAGCCTTACAACCCTCGGACCTCCATGGTATCTTCATCCTAAATCTGGGACAGGACCTACAACAAGGGCACACCACATATAGTGAAGCCAAGTCCTGACCCCATTAACTCCGGAGTTCTCGGAGTTCAATTGGAGTTGTTCCAGTTTTAACACCTACAGGCACAATGGGATATGTAGTGAGAGGCTCAGCTTTCTGTTCATGTATGTAAGTTTCTTTAATTCTTGTAGAAAACTATAGTATAGTCACTAAAGAACAAACTACAGTACTCAATGACTGAATAAGGTCATGCTTATGTAGGCTACTACTGTTCGAACCCATATGAAATGGATTTACAACACTCCCCCTCAAGGGGTATGGGGAGATCAAAGGAAATGTAGGTAAAATCAAATGTGTAGAATACTCAGTAAGTCACTAAGTAAAAGAAAAGGTAACTATGATCTGATGTAGCTATGCTTAGGTAAGCAGGTAATACCATATATGAAATAATATCCAACACTCCCCCTCAAACACGAGAGGCTAAGACAATACCTGTAAGCATTTGCTCTATGGCAAAAATGTAAAATCAAATGAAAAATATATCAAATGATTTAAATGCATTCTATCATAGTCTGCATGAGTAAGTTGTGTCATTGCATTGCATGGTGCTTGACCAGTTGTCCGATATGGTAAGTCACAGCTTGCATCACGGTTGTGCTGCCCACATCATAGGACTATTTTCTTTTCGAGCAGAGTATGGAATTACATTAGATGTTATCTCAAAAGTGTCACAAAAGCTAATTATGACATTGCCATATTTGGCCTGGGAACACTTTATGGCTTGGTGCAAATGTGACAGTATGGGTCTTCTGGGCCATTGGTGCCAAAGTGGCCATCAAGGCCATCAAGTATAATGTATACACCCCCCAGAGTCGTTCCACATTTCGGCATCAAAGCCACACCCAAGGGATTTTGCTAGCATTGGTTGTCAACTGCCTGACATGTGGATAAGGGCAAGAAACCCTCATGTAGAACGCACATTCTAATGCTTTACCTCCTGTACTGAAGGCATTGTTATGGTAGTCAGCCAAGAATAGTTACAAAGTTGATGACTCAGCCCTTAGACTACAACCCTGGACTCATTGAAAACTTTCCCCACTAAGTTAGACCACTTGCTTGTCCAGAATCATGCCAGCCTTCTGTCAGACAGGTCAATTACTGAATTAATGACCTGGATACTCAAAATGAACAAGCTTAGACATTTCAGGCAGAAAAGGCCTACAGTGTGGTCACTATGTACAAGTATAGTCTTGCCAATGAGTGCTAGTCAACCATACATATATGCTTTGAATATGAAGTCACTTAGGTTTGCTTCGTTGGCTAAATTTTCCTGATCAGGACTGTCACCGAGAGTTTGGGTCTCTGATGTGTGTATAGAGGCTAGTAGCTGTGTGTCACCTATGTCATCTAAATCAGGAAGGAGGAAACAGAATGGCAGAGCACTCAGCCAATTAGATTGACTGGTGGCTGATGGGTTGAGATTGCTATCTATCAATGGGCTAAACTCTAATTCTAATACCTCAGGGAGATCAGATCAATTGTGCCGAGCATTACTAGAAGCAACCAGCCAAAACAAAAGCAAGTTGTTGGAGCTGATCTATAAAGTTCAGAACTACTGAAGAAGACTTTCAAGTTCTTGGCATTGGGCAGTTGGTCATAGACTTCTCCTGGAACCCTTGAGTGAGTCCCTTGTGGTGGGGTCCAGTTGTAAAGATTCTAGGACAACTGGAAGGACTAGGAGTGGGGAACCTCACTAGCCCTAGGCTATTGAAGTGAGAAAGGGGGAGGCGAGATACTTCACCCCTAAAGGGACTCAAGGTAAGTGGGGAAGTCTGAGACCAATTCTGCAGAGGAATACGATAGTTTGGAGGTAGTTTGGAGTGTGAGACCAATAGTCTGGGGTGAGAAGGGGAGAAGAAGAGATGTTAGGAACATAGATGGTGATGGTGAATGGTATGGTGAATTAGTAGATGGTGTGGAGAATGAGTGGTTCAAACAGTGTGAGAATCCAACCAAAAGTGTTATTCTATCTACAAGGTACAACACTTTATAGTCCAGGTATGTCCAAGACTTGTCAAACATCCAAGGAAATGTTATGAGAACTAAATGAAGATAAGGTGAAATATACTGGACTGGTCTAGAAGCCCTAGGGGCAACCAACCCTAAACAGACCAGCATCAGACCTGAAGTTTTGGACCAGCACTCAGTGATTCTAAAAATAGAAAGTAGCAATGATTGATGAACAACAATGAAAGGATAAGGTGGAAATAAAGTGAAGTTTAGTCAAATAAATGAAAAGTAATTGAAATTGGTATGCCAATAGTGTAGACCATGACCAGGCTAATGTGGGCTGGTCCAAGTACTGGTCTAGTACTGGTCTAGTGCTGGTCTAAGTAACAAAACACCCAGAGAAAGGAAACACAAGAATAAGTAGCATCCAAAAATGTGAGAAATTGGTAGATATAACCATTGAGATGCACCATGCTCTACAGTGGTTGAGAGTGTAATGTTGAATGGTATCAGCAATGAACTGGGTTTCAGTTTGCCATTCATGGTAGGAGCTAAGATGGTGTTGAATGACAAGATTAACATTGACATGGTATAGGGGGAAAATGGAAGGATGGGAAAAGTTGGATTCATGGCATTTGGTGTTGGTGGAGGAAGAAATAAAAAGTTGCATGGATTGGTTGAGGGATTTGTCAAGAGTAAGGGTTTGACGTCCTTAAGCCAAGGGAGTCCAAGGATCATGTTCTCACTTCCAAGGTTAATTACATGGAAGGTGACTCATCAGTTTATTCCTTCTATTTCAATGAACAGGGTGGTCATGAAGTATATGATCCCTTTGGAGTTAGCCAAATTGTCAGTGTTCTGGACTTGGAGGAGTTTCTTGAGGCGGATGGTTGGAGGGCAATGTTTTCGGACAAAGTCCCAGTTAATGCAAGAGATACTAGTGCCGCTGTCAACAAGCGCTTGAGTTTTGACGGCTTTCAGTGTATGTGTGGGAATGATCAGTTTTGTTGAGATTTGCATGGAGGGCAAAGCTTTTACTGATACATTGGCACAAGAAGGGGAAGGAGGTACTCGCATCGAAGAAGCCCTCCCATTCAAAAACCTGAGGCTACAGTCTGTACAGTCTCATCATCGTCATTTATTTCCTCCAACTTGGGAAGTTCCTCGCTTTCCACCTTTTGAACTTTGGGATAGGGTTTCTGGGAGAAGGTGGGGCAGGCAGTACTGAGGTGACTGGGTTTCCAGTAGCAGGAGCAGAGTTTCTTGATGCAGCATTTGCATTCATTGGGGGTGAGTTTTGAGACTTTGATAACATCAACATTCATGGCATCTGGGTCTTGTGTCTTAGTGGAGGAGGAAAACGAATGGTATGTTTGATAAGAGGCTTTGGAGTTCCTCTTGGCAATTTCTTCAGCTCGTTCCCATTGGGTTTGGAAGGATACAGCTTTGTTGTACCAGTCCTCAATCTTGGTGGGGATGGTATCCATGGACATGATACAGTACATGAGGGTGGGGGGAATTCCGGCAGAGATATACTGTATCCATTGAGGACGTTCTCATCAGAGATATTGGCAAGGGTGATGTTGTTTTTGAAAGAGGACACATATTCACCAAGCATAGGAGAATACATGTTGTTCTTGGAGTTTTAGACCATGCATTTGGTGGATAGCCAGGCGATGGCATTAATGGTGATGTCATGGTGTTTGAAAGACTTTTGAACTTTGTGATGAAGTCAGAGAAGGTTCTGAGGGAGATGATGGAGCCAGAGATGGCTGATTGTTGATAAGTGGCAGCCCAGGTTAGAGTGGAGCCTTTGGTCATGTAAAAGAGTGTGAAAGCAATTTGCTTCATATTGTCGTTGTAGACAGCCTGGTTTATGAGGAGGTAAAAGTGTACTGCATTTAGCCAGTGCATGGCTTTCTTGTAGAAGCTATCAAAGGCTTTGGAGACTCCAATATGGAGCTCAGTGGATTTTGAGGAGGACATGGGATTTTGTGGTGGCAGTGGGAAGTAGGATAAGAGGGAAGCAGGCAGAGGTAGCAGTGGTAGGGAAAAGAGTGGAATGGTGGTGGTTGGGGTAGGAGAAGGTGGCGTTGGCTCTTTGGGGATGGAGCTTCCTGCAGAGAATCAGTGGAAGAGATCTTGGGCGAGTTCTTCTTCTTGCAGAGAAAGAAGAGTGGTGTCAGGGTCAAGGGTTTCTTTCTTGTTATCTAAATGGATTAGTTCAGGGGAAGATTCAGTGGGGGTGGGTTCTCATGGTGCAAACCAATGAGAGGGACAAGTGTTTCTGTAAGCAATGGTGGGAGACTACAATGGTGGTTGCTCCATTCAAGAGAACTTTGACCTTTTGTTACGCTCGGCCCGAGTAGGGACTAACGTCAGCTCAAAGTGACTAAGGCAGGGACTAGGATGTCAGGGAGTCGCTACAAACAAGCAAGAATTCAAGACGTCAAGGAGTTTCCTTTGACAGACAAGGATTCAAGGGTCATCTGAGACTTCCTCAGACTAAGCATGAGTAAAACACTACTTTTCTCCCAGATCCACAGACCCACAAACCTGTACAGACTATTCATTGTCAATTTGTTAACTAATATCATTTGATGACTGAACAGTCCAGAAAGCGCCACATCATCATGTTCAACTTGGTCTTCCTCACCACCACCACCTCCATCTCTTTGCTCTCTGTCTGTCCCTTTGCTCTCTGCTCTCTTCTCTCTCTCTACTCTCTGCTCTGCTCTATTGCTTTCTGCTTTCTGCTCTGCCCTCTGCCCTCTGTTCTCTATTCTCTGCTCTCTGTTCTCTGTTCTCTGCTCTCTGCTCTCTGTCCTCTGTCCTTTGTCCTCTGCTCTCTGCTCTCTACTCTACTCTCTGGTCTGGTCTGGTCTCTATCTTCTGCCCTGTGAGTCATATCCCCCTTGTTTTTTTCCCTCTGACTCACTACTGTTATTTTACCCCCTCTTTCCTCTTTCCTCTTTCCTCTTTCCTCTTTCCTCTCCCTTTCCTTTTGTATGTATGTATTGTATATTTGTACATTAGTCATATTAGATGTAATAAATTTGATTTCTACCCCTATCTTGTGAGAGTGAAAATGCAAGGAAAAAATAAGTATCTTTGCAAGTCTGTATTAATTCTGTGCAGTTCTGTACAGCTCTGTACAGTTTTATAGGTGTGTACAGATCTACAGAATTTTATGATATACAAATCTGTACAGACCTGTACAGATAGTAACCTTGGTGTAGCTCTGTGAACTGTATAGCATTGTACAGAGCTGTATAGATCTGTCCAAGGGGGTTGTTTTACTGATGAGGGGTCACAAGGGACATTGCGATGAACATGGTAAAAACAAGAAGCACCTACTCAGAAGTAAGGCAAGGACTTAAAGAGATTCCGGGAGGACTGTGTCAAGATAGATTGAGCAGGTCAAAGTTAAGAAGATACATGAGGTGGATCATCTACTTAAATAGATGGGGACCCAGTGCATGGACCAAGCAGTGTTTGTAGCATGGAAGCTAAGATGGATATAAAAGGAAAAGACTTGGCTTGTATGATAGAAGGAACAAGGGCTGCACAATGTGGCACATGAAGGGAAAAGATGTCCATATAGGATAAATGGAAATGGAACAATGGTTACCATGCATAGCATGTAAGAAGGAAGCTACATTTAGGTGGAGGGCATTCTTGGAGGAATGGTGAGAAGGTTCTAGAATGAGTGAGAAATAAAAGAAAGAATGATGGTAAAGACAAGAAAAAGGAAGAATCATAATAGTCAGATGGATTTGGTGCTATTGCATTTGAGCTGTGCCACATTGAAATTCTTGCCAATGATGCAGCATATCTCAATGACACATGCATCAATGGCTGTGCTGTCCTTCTCTATTGAAAGCACTTATCTTTATGTTCCATGGATATTGGCATGTTCAACACTCATGACTTGTCTCAGATTTGGTATCATGCAGATGACAACTCAATTTGGCAGACCACTTTCTGCATGAGATATTGGGAGTGGAGCACCTGGATACTTCCAATTCAATGCCCATCAGCATGGGGGCATTGGGTACTGTGCACTATACACATACCCTCCCACTGTTTACTTCTTTTTGACAGTCTTGCAGAGCAAAGACCATGGAAAAAAGACCTTCAGGTGTGTGTCATGGTTGGGCTGTCCATACCTTCTAATTGTTGCATTGCAGGATATTTCACAACTCATTTCCTGCCTATCCCAGCTTGCCTCCAAAAAGCACAGAGCTCCATAGATTGATAGTGGTGAATGGACTGCAATGCTAACCACAGTGAGCTTCTCTGCTTGTGCCACCTCCTAGTTGACTAAATGACAATGCACCAGCATACAGGTAAGACCCATCCAAAGGAATGACATTGACTGTGGACTGTGGGTGCTAGCACAGGTTGCCACTGCCTTGCAGGATCAGGAGTTGACAGGACTGACAGAAAGTGGCATGAACACATTCCATAAATATCTACATAACCTTGTTCTTGACATCCCAGGAGTTTTTCAGTAGCAGAGACCAATCACATATTATTTTGTTGTTTTTGTTGTTTCGTCATGCATCTGCACAATCCCATGGTAAAGGTGGTGACTCCTTGGATGGTGGATCACTGCAGCCACTAGAATGAAGAGTGACAAAGCTTTGAGAACCACCAATGTGCAGTTCTCAATTATGGAGTGCCATCTGTGTGTGGCAGTTGACAATGGATAAAGCCTCAGCATGAGCAATGGAAAGACACATGCAATATTCTCCCCCATCCTCTGTTTGACACGAACAAATCAGCAGCCCTGTACATAGTGCCCCTGTGTGGTTGATCATTGGTAGCAAGATCGCTGGCATTCATAGTGGCAAGTATGCTGTCATTTATTATTTCCTGACAATAAGTAGTGACTGATGTGTGCCAACTGTTTCAGGCCGATCATACCCTATGGCTGCACCTCACTTCCACTTCTGATTGTCATTGAATGCTTGTCTGTTGACAAAGCAAACAGGATCCAAGGAGCACTGTAACCTGTCATACAGTCTTTGGGTCCAAAGCCCTATTTTGATCAAGTAAAGGCATTTAATTGTGAACCTGCCATCAAGACTCTATTTAGGCCTGGTGAACATGACTTTTACTCTGTCATCGTTGGCAGTCCCTGCAGGATTCTTCAAACCAGGTGTGTGCCTTAGCTTTTTGTGCATTCTCATCATCAATATCATAGCACTCCTCATGCAGAGAAGGAGCAGAAAATGCGAAGGGCACATACACTCACCCCTGCTGAATCCACTGCAAGGGTTTCTGGAGGGCACTTGCATACATGATCATGAAGGGGTTAGAGGAATGCATGCCACCCTCTGAGCTGCATAACCCTCCACTAATGCCCCATAAAGGTAAGACCATCAATGACTGACAATTTGCCCTATGTTCTGACTATGTACATGACATGCAAACTAGCACATTCCAATGTTCACATCGGCAATACAATGCCATCTAGCCAAACCATTTATCTGTGAGGTTGCCTAACTTGGACCTCACCAAGTCCTGGTCCATCCAAAATACAGCCATCCACCCTGATTGCTTCCCACCATGGTTGATAGCCATCCCTGAGTCCTGCTCCCTCCACACCACTCACAGATTGGCCTTCCATCAGCAGCCCTGTGAGGGCACCCCAAGGAGGTAGGTCTAGCAGTGGGTAGACATTAGTTTCAAACTGTGCTGACCACATCATTACGCAGGCACACTGTTGGGGTTACATGCCAGTGATTCACAGGAAGAACCAGGAATGCTGCCACACGTTCCTATTGTGTTTACCCATCTCTGCACTCTGTGATGGATTTGTGATAGCCGTCACCACTATATGCCACCCCCTCCAAGCACAGAACAACACGCACTCGTGCTTGGAACCCCTGTAGGCTGCTACCTGTTGGCTCATGGATATACAAGGGAGAGTATTGACTCAATTATAGTATCAAGATACAGGAGGAGGTGGCTACAGGCACAGAGTTTGCCACACATCTCACTGGTGGGGGCATGGTATTGACAGAAGCTACTTACCTATGGGCACTTATAGTTCAGTCTGCTGCATAAGCTTTTGAGAACCAGGGCCAGTGGCTGTGTAAATAGTTCTTGTCTAGTTTAATCTCTTAGATTCTCACACATTTCATCTATGGCAAAATTGCAGCCTGATGTTCTTAGAGCAAACATTTTTACTGTTATAGAAACTGGATGTGGAATGGAGGTTGCTCCACAATATCAGCCCCACACTGACTCGCTGAGGAGTAGTCTGCTTACCAACTCACATCCAGTAAGCTAGTGCCTGTTGGATGCTCGGGACTGCAACATGCTTCTCAGTCTACAATAGTAACATGCTGCAATATCACATTGTATTGTGGAGCAGGCAAGGCTAACCCTCTCCTGACCATTGCAAAACCATCTCTGCACTACAGTGAGTGCAAATTCCATGTCACTAACAACCTCCCACATGCCACCTTCCTGACTTTTGCTAGAATTTCATTTAGTATCAATGGTTGAAAGTCCAAGGATGCTCTACTTATATCATCAAGGCATGCTTCAGGTAGAGGTAGAGTGCACCCAGTCTTGTGCCCTGTTTGCCCTCTCTGTCTGTGTCAGCCCCCTCTCCAAGAATGTCTTCGTTTGTCCAAGTGGTGCAACTGCCCTGACCTTATGCAGACAATGTCTATTCATGATCCAACCCAAAACAACCCCCCTGCCCCCACTGACGCACCCGGTGTGTCCTACTTTGAGAGGGAGCAGGTTGGGGGAGGTTGACATGCCCCATCTCCCCCACCTATAATCATGCCCACTCATCTGTGCACTGTTGTCAAGGCCACTCCATGGGATGGAGGGCTTGTTTGTTCTGCATAGGCATATTACAGCAAGCTTCTGGAGGAGGCTCTTCCCATTCCTGCAGGTGATGATCCATTCACAGCCCCTCCAGAAACGCTGACCATGTCTGGACAGGACTCTATCCTGTATGCTAGCCTTTTATTTCAAGGGGACAACATGGACAAAGCCCTCTCTTTTTATGGCAAAGCCACTGAGGGGGTTGATGAAAGTGAGTTACAAGGTATGATTGATTTTGTTTTCTTCACATAGTATTGTGGACTCACCTGCTTGCATCAGATTGTCCCCCAGTAATGGTTGCCACATAGGATGCCCCCCTTGGGCCTCCAGTGGCGAGCCAAAATGTAATTTCTCATGCTGGTATTTTCAGACCATGGTGTGAAGCTGATGCACCTGGTTTCCAGGGCTTTTGACCAACAATGATAACTTACAGGTGCACACACCTGCCTCTAGTGATGGAGGAAGGAGTTGTGTGTGTCCACCTTATTCCACTGGGAGCACCTATCAGATCATGTTGGTCTCATACCTTGCACACTGTCCTGCTTCTCTGCCCCCCATCCCAGATATGCCTAAGCCCATCGTTATCTTAGCTGGTTCTGATGAAGATACATCTTGTCCCATACTGGGAATGCTGCCAATAGTGTCCTTTGGGATAGGTTTTGACACACTGACAAATGAGGGCACAGTAGGGATAGAGCTGGTCCTGAATGATGCTCCTGAATGCCCTGAGACACCATCACCTCCAGAGAGGGTTGCAAAATATGCCAGACTGGCATCTCCTGTAAACCGTTGTAAAACACGAAAGGTGACTGTGTGGGTAAGTCAACCTAGATGGTGTAGGGGATCTGTAGGTGCAATATGCTCATCCCCAAAGAGGGTCAGAGTCGGTAAGTGAAGTCCCAGGTCGAGGGATGCAAGGGAAAGGGTTATACTAATGGTCTGACGCTAGTCCAGACCGTGGGAAAGTAGAGCGGACGAAGTCCGGATGGTCGGGAGTGTCGGGGAGAAGTGGAGGAGTGATCAACGAGTTCCGTGGTGAACTCGGACGTGCAGAAAGTCGATAGACGGTCGGTAGAACAGTCGGGAGTAACTTGAAAGGTCGAAAGATGCATTCAAAATGCTAGGTACAAACTCTTTATAGTCCAGGAATTGCCCAGGACTGTGTAGTTACTGTGAATAAGGTTTAGAGAACTGTAAAAATGAATCTGAAACATTAACAATCAAGCGAAATGTCAAAATGGATGCTTCTAGAGAAGGGACCGTTAGTCTGACCGGACTAATGCAAGTCCGGACCTCCGGACTCTGGACTATAGGTGAGTGGGCTCGGAGTGGACCGGTCTAACTCGGACATACAGTCCGGAGTTGGTTGGAATGGTTCAGAAAGGCTCAATATGAACCTAGAGCTGGAATGCGCTCTACATCCGCACAGGACTTGAATGCTGACTGTCCCCAGTCAGCTAACGATGAAGGCTGATGAAGTAGTGATATGGATATGATGATGGTGGGGAACAGTCGGGATGGCATAGACAAGGATCGGGTGATAACCGGACGGAGTGTGATGGATGAAAATGAGAGTCCGCACAGGACTTGCACTGATGGCAGGGACGGATGAGTCATGGGTGTGGTAATGCGTCACAGAAGCTGCAGAGGATGGTAGTAGAATGTGCAGGATGACATGTCCAGCGTGGCAAGGGTGCAGTGTGATCGGCAATGCGTCTGGGATTGGTCTGTGATGAACCCGAGGGGGAATGGAATGGTCTGGAATGTGTCCAGGAGCGGTCCGAGGCAACTCCGGGTCGGTCTGCGGTCTGTCCGGGTCTGTCTAAGGTCGGTATATATCCGGAGAAGGGTGCGGAGGGTCTAAACAAAATGGAAAAAGGCAAAGACGAAGGTTGGTAGGAGGGGAAATGAATCTAATCAAGAATGGTAAAACTCCGGAGCTCAGCGCGGTCAGTGCGGGTCAGTCTAGGGTTGGTCTGTACCCTGTGCTAAGTCCGGACTCCGAAGTGTCTAAATGAAAGTGAAGGTACGGTGCGAAATGAAGAAAGGAAATAAACGATATCTGGTGCGGGATTCCGACCCGACTTGTTTTCTTCGGTCATCTTTCAACTTCTATTCCGGCCAGATAGTCCTAGATGCAAGAGTCCGACTTGACTTGTCTTCCTTGTTCGGCTTCTGACTTCTCCAGGCCGGTACATTATTTTCTGAATGAAACAATGAAATGGAGTAAGTAGGAAATGTGCGCAGCATCTCGGAGCGCAAGTGAAACAGAATTTGTGGTAAGTATTGGTGGAGATGCAGTTAGATAGTTACGAAGAGGGGATATAGTCCGGATTGGTAATCGTCGGTGTATCATATGAGTCTGTTTTATAGATGTTTAGCTTTTTCTTCTTTTCTGACGATGGGGAGTGAAGAAGAGTTCTCCAGCATGAAACCCGGGATAAAACGAAAAGTCCGGAGTAAGTCCGGAGTTGGGAGCGGTTCGGAGTGGACTAAGTCCGGATCGGATGCGTAGACCGGAGCTAGAGTGTGTAATCGTGTAAAACAGCAATTGCAAGTCCGAAAATCGAAGAAAACACGAAAATGAAAAAGAGAAATGAATGGAGACAAAAATTGAGGCTCCCCCCCCAAGGGACTTTAGATCATGGCCTTCCGGACATGCGGACTAAGCGGAGGGGGGTGGCCGGCTCGGGAATACACATGGCAAGTGACATGACAAGGTATGAAGGACGGATTGGAGGGCAGACAAAATGGTTAAAAGGCAATCGGGTGATGGTGAAGAGCAGAAACAAGGTTGGTTGGATGATGTAGAAGAGAAGGGTAGTCCGGGTGAATGCATAGTCCGGCCCCGGGAGGGTGGAACCGGACTTTCGGGTGCAATGGGCAACGGCAAGGACGAAAAGGACAAAGTGGATACAGAAGGAGGTAATGGTATGGATGGTTGGCCAACGGAGCCATGTAGAGGTGGACCAGATGATCTGGAAAACAAAAGGGCGGCCGGGTGAGGGTTCCGAGTCCGGAATGACAAGTCTGGACCGGGTTCGGTATGTTTTGCTAAAGGAGTTTGGAGAAATTGGTCAGTAGAGCGTACAGAGGATGTAGGTGAAAGTGGAGAGAGCAGAGGTGCTCAGAGTGAGTTCTCCGGGCCGGAGTTGGTTGAGGCTGTGCCGGAGGTGGCTGTGTCGGTCTCACGTCGGTCTTGGCGGCCAGCCTGGTAGTTAGACCATGCTTTTGTGAGATATGGTCTAAATGAAGGATCAACGAGTATGGACGGAGGAAATGATGAAGGAGTGATCGGTTTCTGGACTTCCGGAGCAGTTAGTGACTCTGTCGGGGCAGTGGGGAGTCGGTCGGGTGTGCTAAACCGGTCAGCAGCAGTCAGTCTCGGAGATATGGCTAAACATGTGAGACTCGCTCGAATGCAGATGCATCCAGGAATATGCGGTATTTGACGACCATCAGGAAGGTACAAGCGCTTGTCCGGACCTCGAATGATGAGTCCGGACCGGATATAGGTTCGGGAATGTGGACATCTGTGAATAAAGTGTCCCTGCTCGCCACAGAAGGCGCAGGAGGTCAGTCGGGTAGCAGAGAAGGAAGAAATAGATGACGTCAGTTGTGGTATGGAAGAGGAAGATGCAAAGAGCAGTGATGAGACTTTAACTAATGGTCTCCGAGGTGCGGTCTGTGAGTCCGGTAGTCCGGAGTTTAGTCCGGAATGTCGGAGCGGAGTTGTTGGATGTCTTGAAGGTGGATTTGGCGATGGTTGAGATGTAAGAGACATTTTCATGTGAGATGGATGTGGAGACGAGGGAAATGATGAAGAGACCGGTGTGACACATCCGGATAGTCCGGAGGTCCGTGCTGAAATGGGTCCAGGTGACCCGATCGGTGCAAGATATGACGGTGGTGGCAATGCTGATGGTAAGGAGGGTGATTGGATCAGTAGTGGTGTCGGATCTGGTTCTACAACCTCAATAGTCCGGACCGGACTAAATAAGGTTGGACGTGGTGACAGGGACGGACTCGAAGGAGTTGGACTCGGGAATGGCAGGCATGGAGATGGTGGAGGTAAACTCGGAGATGGCAAGGATAGCGGAGATGGTGGTCGCAAGTCCGTGATGGTAGTTCCCGAGGGGCTCTGCACTAGTCCGGTGGCTGTGCAAGCGGTCCAAGCGATAGTCCGGGTGTTGGAATTGCACCCAGGATAGAGGTCAATGAGGGCGGATACAAATGCTTCCCAATCAGGTGGAAGAGCTATGGCTTCAGGAAGCATTTCCCAAAGCTCTGCATCATCTAAGTCGACATAGCGGATAGCAAGCTTGATGCGTTCCGGAATTGGTAGTCCGGCCCGATCTGTAAGATCAGCAATCTCGGCGAGAAAACGAGCAAGGTCGGATGCAGTGCCGTCAAATTGGGGTGCGGCAGGTGTTCCTCGGCAGGGAAGCTGAAAGATTACGTTAGTGGACATGTTAACTCAGCTAAAAAAATGGTGGTGTCGGTTATGAATGAGTCTGAGACGTGCTAAGCGACCCGGGCTGTGCAATGTCAGTCAGAAGCGGTCGGATTAGCTCGGAATGGATAATCGGAGCTGTCGGGCGAAGGAAAAATGAAAATAAGCTATTGGCAGCAGTAAAACACAATGTGCCAGGTGATGAAAGTGGAAATCGGAAAAAGCGGACTAAAAAGAGGCTGTGCAGCGTCAGGCACAGTGCTCGGATCAGCTCGGAGCTGGCAGTCGGAACTGTTGGACAAGGGCAAAAAGACAATAAGCGGTCAGCAGCACTAAAACAGTCAACAAAAGTGGAAAATGAGTAAAAGCGGATGAAAGGAGTTATGGAATGTCAGGGACAGCGCTCGGATAAGCTCGGAGGAGGCTGTCGGGACTGTCGGACGAAAGTAAAATGAAAATAAGCGGTCGAAAACTCTAAAACGTGGTGTGTCGGATGACAGAAGTGTAAAATCCAGAAGAGCGGACTAAAAGAAGGGGTTCTCCCTGCACGGATTGTGACAAGGGGCGTGGTGGACCTGAAAGCGGTCAATGTAAATGGATAGATTGGGTGAAAATTTCGGCCTGGAGCCTTCACAAATACCTGGACCCCCTCGCAGTGGGCTCCAGTTGTAAAACACGAAAGGTGACTGTGTGGGTAAGTCAACCTAGATGGTGTAGGGGATCTGTAGGTGCAATATGCTCGTCCCCAAAGAGGGTCAGAGTCGGTAAGTGAAGTCCCAGGTCGAGGGATGCAA